>CAUYPK010025820.1:0-12674 GCA_963574355.1 Loris lydekkerianus | reverse complement strand
GCATCACAGCTCACAGCAATCTCCTACTCCTAGGCACAAACGATTCTACTGCCTCCGTCACGCAAATAGCTGGGACTCCAGGCGCCTGCCACAATGCCTGGCTATTTTTTGGTTGCAGCTGTCATTGTTGTTTGGTGGGCCCAGCTGGATTTGAACCTGCCAGCTCAGGTAGATGTGGCTGGTGCGTTAGCTGCTTGAGCTACAGGCACCGAGTCACACAGTACCCCTTTCATGGGGCACTTCCTTTACCTGGCAGATAGCCTAATGCCCAGATGTCCAATCCAAGATCAGGGTCCCTTGCATGGGCCAGTTGTTTATACTGTACTGGGAGATGTCCTTGTCACTCTTGCCTGCCCTGTGACTGTCTGACCATCACTCTGACACTGGGATCCTGACCTTGCATTGCCCTGGCCTCTGCCAGTGCAGGGAAAACTTGGCTAGGGTAGTCCCTGGTTCCTTAGATGGAGGAATTTACCACCACAGGAGGAAGCAAGTTTAAAGAGTTTTGCTTGTAGATTCTGGTCAGGGAGGGCACGGTGAGTCAGGAGGGCCATCTTCCTGTTGAGTCACACAAAGCCGGGATGAAGAGTCAAGCAGAGAGAAGAAGGTAACCAGCACCCAGCAGAGTGTGGGCCACTGAAGTTCAGGGCCAAATGCCTCAGTGGTCTGGAGAATGGGGAGCCCAGTCTACTAGGTGGGAAAGACGCCTCCAACTTCTTATCACTCGGACCACTTGGCTTGGACCATGTGGGTGTGGTGTTCTGTTTCTAATGGGCAGCAGCCTTGGCGGCATCATGCCTGTTGCACACATCTGCTTTTTTCTGGTGTTATCACTTTTCAAATCAAAGAGCAAACTTTCACCATTAGGAGATAATTTGTGACATCATTGACTAATGTTGCCATGTGTATTGCCTTAATACAACTAAATACATTTGCATTAAGAAAATTCTTTTTTGTTGCAGTTGAACAGTTTGGAAGCAATTAATGTTATTTTTAAATATAACTGTTTTAAAGGCTTTGCAGTCAGGTGATTTTTCTTATAATTGCCGCTGTTTCGATTTTACAAGAAAAATAAAAGTGAATTATTTCTGACAATACTTCCCATCTGTTTCTAAGTAAAGTAAATGAATTTTATGGTTAACCCTTGCTTATTAGAACCCTTGCTTGTCTAAAAATGGCAGAAGATGTCACTTATCTCCTTTCCTTGGGGTTCAGACTTAACTCTCATTTGTCAAGTAGTAATATTGGCCGGTGAAGACACGGGTTTCAGATTTATAGGAAAGGTTGGCTGCTCCTGTCTCAATTGAACAGATGCCTCTCACTAGACCTGTAATGAGAGGAAAAATATCTTTCCATTCCCAACTTCCTCTCCTTGCTCCCATCTGAGAGGACCTGTGTCTGTCTGCCTTAATCTCTGGCTGTTGGGGTGTTTTAATGTTGGGTATTGCTGAAGTCCAGTCTCAGCCTGGCCTGCTGTAGAGCTGGGAAGGTCAACCAGAGCATTGCGGAGGTTGCCCTGTTGCCTGTGAGCTCTGTCTGGCTCCAGCTTGTCCTCCCCTATAGAACAGGCCTGCTTAGTGCTGAGCTTCCTGCCCAGCCAGCGGGCTTCTTCCGTCAAGCTGTTAGCATTCTTGTTGCTCAGGGTGGGTGAGCAGCGCTATCACTGCTGGTTCTTGGGAAGCCAAGCCCCTCTGGTCTCCCTGGTCTGCTTTTTAACCCAGCTTGGTTATGCCCCCACTTTGGTATTTGTCTTCTCCCTCAGAAGAAGTTTACTTTCAGCTATACCCAGGGCCTAAAGACCTGGAAACAGTATTATCCCTTCCATCCTCCAACACAGATAATTTCAACAGCACCAGCAACACTACTTTTCATTGTTAATAGTAGACATGTACAGTGTGTGGTAACTGTCTGTTTGCCAGGCACTATTTTAAACGTTATGTTTGGATGAACTCATTTGACACTGCACCCTTGGAATTGTATTCTGAGTATTCTTGTTTATGGGTGAGGAAATAAGTCATAGAAAGTTTAAGTAACTTTCCCAAGATAACACGGGTGGCAAGTGTGTGTGTGTGGGAGCCAGGATTTGAACCTGGGTAGCAGTGTCAGCATCTGTGGGCTTAACCACTATGCTACATTCACTAGAAACACTAAATAGAAAAACTCAAAGTTTAAACATATGCTGAAGTAGAATAGGTCTTTTTCTATTTCTTTTTGTATTTGTAATGACAAGTTTTGTGTAAGGCACTTGAAAATGCCACTTTCTTACTTTTATTTGGTGGCCCTGCTTTGCCTGAACCCTAAAAACTATGTAGGCTGGTTGGACAGTGCAGTGCTGTGCAGTCTCATCCCACCTCTGCCCCAACTCACAGGCTTGGGAGGGGCTCAGTCTCTCCTTCAATGTTCATAGGCCACATTTATAAGAAGAAGCACCTCCTATTTCATTAAAAATAGAAGGAAAAGAAGGCGCGAGGGCCTCATCACAGGGTGGGTAGCAGATAGGTGACAGTGTGTCCCCAAGCAGACAGACCTGTGGGCTGAACGCCAGGGATGCAGGTCCCACTTTCAAGCCATTAACTTCCCTGTGTGAGGGAGGATGAAATAGCGCTTTGATCTTGAGAGAGAGAGAAAGGCTTTACATAAATACCAAATAAGTCTACTCTTACTCAGCACCTCTTAAATTCATGTGGAGGCTAATGTATCCCATAAAATTCCAGTCTGTCCTTAGTTACAAGGCCATGTTCTTAGATCTGGGCTCCCAAGTCTTCAATCATAATATCGTGTCTAGTTTTGTGAATTGCCTATAAGCAAAAATAACCCCTGAGACATTTTACAGAGCCTTTTGTCTCAAGAGCTGCAAGAGTTCTAACAATACACTTTCTATTAAAAAAAAAAACAAAACCTATATATTATTTAAGACCTGAGCATTTTGAAACCAAATTTGTGCCTAAGTGCCTGCTGGAGCCCTGTTTTTGTTCCTTTTAGGTTGTTATACATAGTGAGTTGGGATAAGGCTTCAAAGCTTCAGTCGCCCTTCCTTTTTTTAATTTTTATTTTAGCAGACTCAAAGCAGGATTCCTTCTGTCCCTGCCCCCGCATCCAGCTCTGTCTTCCTTGTGTGATGTCCATATCCAAAATTAGCGCTCATGAGCACCAGAACCTGAATCAAAATTCACGTACTCAGGGAGAAAGAAGTTCATTATGTACCTGCAGGTGTGGAGGACTGAGATGACCAGGGAAAATGTCCTACCCACCCTGGGAAGATTTGCATTTTTAAATTGCAAGTTCAGAAGAAGAAATTCAAAATGATTGAATTTTAGGCAAGAAAGAGGTAATCACTGTTCATACCCCTTGACTACTGTGTAGAGAATTACAACTAAGCCACCCTTAGGAGAAGGTAAGAGGGCGCTGACGTTTCCCACACACAGTTTGTTTGCTTGGCCCCCACCCATCTCTGTGAGGAAGGCAGGAGGGTCACCATTTTACAGATGGCAATTCCAAGGTTCAGGGAAGTCAGGTCCTTTCCCTAAGGTTATGTAACTAGAAAATAGCAAAATCAAGTTCTGCTCCAAAGCCTTTATAAGCTACTGGAAATGAGAAATACCATACTTGGGTTTCACTTGGATTCCCCTGTCTTTGGAGCAATGGAGCCCGTCATCACCTGCTCTTTTCAGTAGAGTCCAGAGAACAGTCATTGGGCAGAGCTCATGTGCCAGGCTTTGCTAAGCATCATGAACCCAAAGATGGCCATGTCCTGGCTTCTGTCCTGGAGGAGTTTACTGCTTCTTAGGTGATAAAGCACCTTCTACAAGGGCAAAACTTATTTAAGTACGATAGACCTAGGTATAAATACAATTTGATGTAATATTTTAACAATGACCCCTAACTTAGGAACTTGCATTTTCAAAGCATTAGCTTACTGCATTGTTTAAACATGGCAAGAGAAGCTCGTAATCTCCATGTTATAGATAAGAAAACTCCAATATCATGATGTGTGGGTATTTGCATTTATTAATGAAAATCAAATAAAACAACACATTCAGTTTCTCAGTATACAAGCCACATTTCAAGTGTTCAGTAGACATCTGTGCCAAGTGGCGGTTACATTGGGCGGCAAAGATGTAGAACATTGTCATCCTGGCAGGTGGCTCTTTTGGACAATGCTGCTGTATCTAATTTGTCTATACAGGATGTGGGAAGTGGACTTATGCCCACACCCAGAGTGTGTGCTTTTGACTATAACATCGTGTTTAAAAAATCTTTAGATTACTATGAGGGCACCTACGGTTAGGTTGCAATTTGGTTTAGGAAGGTTCAAGTCCGAGTTGTGGTGTGTCCTCCACCAGGACTTGTGCCGTGTACCTGTGCACTGGACCTGTCGGGTGGGAACTTACTCAACCCCTTCCCCCCCTCCTTGCATTGAGTTTCTCCCTCACTAAGCATGCAGTTCTTCATTTACTTGTGTCAACTGAGTGCTGAGTACATGTGATGCTTGCTTTTCCATTCTTGTGATACTTTGCTTTGGAGGTCATTCTCCAAATCAGTGCAGCATCACTTAAAAATTTTTTTTAGTGAAAATGGGGAGGGAGGAGGGAGAGAAAGTTAAATATCTCTCATTTCTTTAAGAACTAAGACATATCTCAGACGTGGTGGGGGAACTATGACATATCAGCAGCATTTCTGTTGCACTGTTTTTGTGATCCTTATAAAAACTGGAAGTGATTTCTCTCCATGGACGAGGACAGTTAGTATTTGCTAATTGATTGCCCTTTTATGGAACCATAAGGTGACTTTTGCTCTGAGAGAATACCTTATTTACTTTTAAACCTTGGTTCCTAATATTGTACCCGGTGTGTAATGGGCACACAATAAACATGTTTGCAACTAAATTTTAAGAAAGGTAATTATAATATCTGCTGGTCTCAAAAGAAGAGAGAGATCAGTGGACTTCCTTACGATGACTAGATGGGAAAAGCAAAGAAGATTTTCTCCAGGGTGACATCAAGGTGCTCGGCTTCATAAAAAAAAGGGGCCACATTTGTATTTATCTGGGCTGTGCTGGGGATATAAGAGGGAACGATCCAAGGAGATGCCTTAAATCTTATCTGGGTCAGATTTTACAGTATGCTATTTTAAATCTAAACTAAAGAGACTTTGTATATGTTTCAAGCCCTGAGAAAAAGTTGCCTCGTTACCAAATTAATTCCCTTTATCATCTTATGCGGCGAAAACAAACTAAGTCACCCGCCTGCAATGCTCCCAATGTGCTATCCCACATGACTTGCGTTTACCCACCAAATGTTGTGTGAAAGCTGAAAAACACACCCTAATTTGGCTCCCAGCTCATCCTCCTGCTTCTTTTTATTAATGCAACGTCTCCACCCCTCCCCCTCATCTTCCTTCCCTTCTCTTCATGATTTAGCTAAAGCATTGGCTTCTGTGTCGTTTAGAACAAACAAAACCTATAGAAATATGTTTTAAAAGACAGATGTTCTGAAATGGGATGGGAAGCAAATGTTGGATGCTCACTCGATGCCTTTTAAAGGCTTTAATTTACAGCGGAAATAAAAAGGAGTTGTTCAACATGTAGCAAAGGGAGTCAGCTTTGAAAAATGATAAGAGGAGAGAGATGCCAGGCCCATTTTGAATTTGAACTTAACAACCAGGACCCTTGTTTTCCTGCAGCAAAATGATTGCTACTTTCTTAGAATGATTTAAGAATTCCCTGCAGACGTTTGCCCAGGCTCTAGAATCCTCCCTAACAAGGTTTATCAGAGAAGATTCCAATTTAGAGCAGCAAAAGTTTAGTGTCTGGTCTCAGCTCTTGCTTTTTTTTTTTTTTTTTTTTTTAAGGAGACATGTTTACAGTGTTAATAGTTTCGAAAGGTCTTACATTTACAGTGAATGGAGCGCTTTTGTGAAAAGAGAAAAGTTTGCTGATACGGAGACAGAAGGCAATATGTACTGACAGATGCAATTATGGCCAAATAATTGAATCTTTTTTTTTGGAGACAAAGTCTTGCTATGTCCCCCTTCGTAGAGTGCCATAGTGTCACAGCTCACCACAATCTCAAACTCTTGGGGTTCAGTGATTCTCTTGCCTCAGCCTCCCAGTTGCTGGGACTATAGGTGCCTGCCACAATGCATGGCTAGAAATAATTGACTCTTTTAAGAGAGATCTGGTGAGATAAGGTGATAGTTGTAGACTCACATTGAAAACCTGTTCATAATCAACTCAAGGGGTCAAGTGTGGATGATTCAACCAGGGTAGGGATCGCAAACCACTTCACATGCAGGGTACAGCAGCAGTGGTATTTTCACTTTGTAAAATAGGGTTTAATAGCACCATTTCAGCTCAACAGCCCTTAACTGAGAGGTTGGACAGAGGACTTTGTAGTCTGCATTTTCCCTCGGATTCCTCATAGCTTGGAACCTGGAACCTCTTCCCAACCCCAAAGGGCAGTGATCAACTCAGATTGTAAGTCTTCTGGTCTCAGAGAAACTAAAGAAAAATTCGTAGTATGCCCTCGGGGTGAAGGGTTCAACTACAAGTTGAACTTTTACCTTGGAAGTGAAAACAATGTAACCTAATCATCAGTCCCCTCACATCAATCTGACATTAAAACAAAAGCAAAAGGAAACCAAAACCATTTTCCCGCCCAAAGAAATTAAAAAAAAAAAAAAGTAAACATTTAAAAGTTAATGAATTGCTTGTACTAGTAACATTAAAAACCTTTCTTTGCTCTTTGGTTGAAGTGTTTCTAGGTCTGTCAGTTTCCTCTGTCAACAGGTGCCTCAGCCCAGGATTGTGGGCTGGAGAACAGGGGAGTGCTTATTTCTAGGACGATTCCACTGAGGACAAACAAATAACCTTGTTCGTGGTCTTGAAATAGAGATGCGTAGAGCCTTGGTCCCAGGAGAAGTGAGGTTACTGTGCAGGCCACACCCACACTTTGTTTATGAACCTTGAGAATTTTTTCCGGGTCTCTGCATGGAGATGGAGCTGAGAGGAGGGGAGGGAAGGCCACAAATTAGAGAAATGCAACGTGGTCATTTCTCCCCAAAGCAGAGCCAAGGGTATCCCAAAGTTTCCACTAATAATTCTGTTAGGCGTCTTGCTTAAAGGTTTGATTCTTTTTTTTTTTTTTTTTTTTTTTTTGGCTGGGGCTGGGTTTGAACCCGCCACCTCCGGCATATGGGGCCGGCGCCCTACCCCTTTGAGCCACAGGCACCGCCCCAAGGTTTGATTCTTACTGAAACAATGTGACTTACTTTTCTGTATTTTTCGTACAAATGTATATTTTAAAAATCTTATTCTATGCATAGTTAGATTACTTTTGTCATTGTAATGCTATTAAAGGTTCTTAAGTTGGCGAGTGATTTACAGGTTTTTGACCATGACACACTAATTTGAAAGTCAGGTGATGGCTCCTTTTCTACCACGGAGAATTGACCCTCATGTCTTTGGGTTTCTAGTATTTCCCCTCCTTTTTCCTTTTTAACTGCCAACTTTTCACTTTACCTTCTCCCAATAAGCTTTTGGACTCAGTATCTAGGGATAGAAGACTTTCTTCTGCATCAGCCTCCTTCAAGCGTTTAGCAAGCTCCAAAGTGAATCTAGCATGGAGCCAACAGCGTAACACCGCTGTGGCCACAGCCGGCTGCAGCTCGGTTTCCTTCTTGCCTTATGAACCACCTCGCTCACAGTGAGCACGTGCGACAACTGTGATTTCAGTCTCTGCTCACTTTGTTTATTCTTGTCGAGAGTGAATACTTAACCATCCTCAGGACTTCCTGGAGGTTGACGTCTGTTCTAACGTGGAATTATGGCTACAGTGGGAGTATCTGGATTTTTCCAGGTAGGGGCCACGTGATCTCTGTTCTAACTTAGGTGCAAACTACATCATCTTTTGAAAAATTGATCACCAGAGTCTAAGAGGGTGCCTGCTGCAGACCGGATGGATGGGCCTGAAGCAAATGTGTATGGAGAACAATTTGTTACTGTTTACCTTTTGGTTAGTGACTTTCATTATTCTCCAGTATCATGATAACATTTTAGTGAAATTAGACTTAGGTGGCTCAAAATTACATAGTCACTTTCAGTTTTAGTTTACGTGCTGGTTGCTTGAAGCCTTCTGGGAGAGAGAGCTTCTAGAGTCGCCAGCTATGCCAGTGGGTCTCAACTCAGGCTGTGTCTTATAAATACCCAGAGGGCTTAAAAAATCATCTGTTACGTGGGCATTGACCTTGAGCCCTCGACCAGTCATCTCAGCCTGACTGCATTTTTTGTAGGTTGAGCCTAGCCAAGTGATGTGACATTTAAAAAAGGCTTCTCAAGTGATTTAGAAGGTTGAGAACCACTGAAAGGCAGGAAAAGAGACTTAGGATATACTGAGTACATTTTGACTTGTGCTAACCAACTTGGTTAAACTCCTTTCCTATAGCTTGAGCCAGGCACCCTCTCCCCTTTCCTGTTCACACTATACCTACAAATTAAAAGAGGGAGCTGAAAGTCGTACAAGAGTCAAATCTTTTTTTCTATCTCTTCTATAAAGTGCGATCTTGGACAAGATTCTTAAATGTGCTGAATTTTGGTTTCCTTATTTATTGAATTTGAATGATAAAGCTCCCTTGTAAGGGAAGATCAAATTACTAATGTGATATGAAAACATTTAGTGCAGTACCAAGTATACAGCAGGAGCTCAGCGTATTCTTTCTTTCCGTCCCTCCCTCCCTCCCTCCCTCCCTCCCTCCCTTCCTTCCTTCCTTTCTTTCTTTCACAAATTCAGTTTTTGCGCAAAAAAGGAAGCTACTATGGATTTGGAATTTCTCTTGTGTTTTATTCACACATTTTTACTTTCAACCTGACGTGTCTGTGAAGTGGCTGGCCCAGGATGGGATGTGGTTTGAGTTGTGGGAACAAGTGTTTTGATTGAGTGATATCATCTGTTACGTGGGCATTGACCTTGAGCCCTCGACCATCATTTATGTGCTTCAACCATAAGACCCTCTACCTTACGTTACACTTGTCATAGTCGTCTCAGCACCTGGCATTTAGATTATAGCACCTATTTGAAGTGATGAACTTCCAGAAGAGTGTAGGTGAAATCAGAAGACATCTACCAATTACTACCTGGCTAATTATTTTTTCTTGAAAAATAAGCTGTATCTCAGTCCATTCCCAGAAGAGTCACAGGGGAATTCGTTCCA
Source organism: Loris lydekkerianus (assembly GCA_963574355.1). Lineage (NCBI taxonomy): Eukaryota > Metazoa > Chordata > Mammalia > Primates > Lorisidae > Loris > Loris lydekkerianus. The sequence continues at coordinate 3,467 of CAUYPK010025820.1, read as the reverse complement.
TTACAGCTTGGTGCCACAGAACAGTTCATCACTCAGTGACGCAGGAAGGCATCTGTGTTGCTTCATTGTGACACACACCTGTCTTTTGCCCACTTATTTGGCTCCAAATGAAATCTCAAGCAAAGGAGAGTGGTCCCACCTAGTTGAGGCTAACCAAAGCAGACAACTGGGAGATTATGCCCATGCGCTGTCTCAAGGGTGTTGCTTGCGCTAGAGCAGATAAATGTCTATGGGAAAAGCCACACTGATAAAGACAATATGATACTCTGCTGTTTTCCACTGTCTGGCAAAGTGCAACAGGGTTGAAGTGCAACTTAAGCATTAAGGGCAAGAGTTTAGGACAGCACCTGTGGCTCAAAGGAGTACGGTGTTGGCCACATATGCTGGAGGTGGCAGGTTCAAACCCAGCTCCAGGCAAAAACTGCAAAAAAAAAAAAAGTGCAAGAGTTTAAAAATCATCATGACAAACTGAATTCTAATTTTGGTTTCATCACTATCTATAACAGCCGTTCTCAACCTGTGGGTCGCAACCCTCAGGAACTGTATTAAAGGGTTGTGGCATTAGGAAGATTGAGAACCACTGATCTATAGTAGGAATCAGCTAACTTTTCCTGTGAAAGGCCAGCTAGTAATGATTTTAGGCCCTGCAGTCGATAGGACCTCAGTCATAACGACTCAACTCTGCAGTTATAGTCAAAAGTGTCCACAGGCTGTGTCCCAATAAAACTTTATTTACAAAAACAGACAGAAGGCCAGATTTGGACCATTGCTAGAATTTTCCAACCTCTGATCTGTAAGTTCTTGCAATGATAAGTTACTCTAATTTTTTAAGATTGTTTAGAGAATTAAGAGACATAATGCATGTAACAAAACGCACATACTACATCCTTGGCATATAGTAAGTACTAAGAATAATAGTGCTATTATTTTATTAAAATATCATGCATCATGTAATTTAAGATGCTACTGGTTGTAAGATATATCTGGATTTCAGAGATGTTAGAGTATGATTAAATGTCTTAGAATTGATAAAACATGGTAACTAGTTATAGTAACAGTGTTATTATACATTTAGGATTTTAAGATTTGTTCTGAAAGTGGTGGTTTAAAGCTTCTTGAATAACATGTCTCTGTGATTTTTTTTCTATTTTTGTCAGAGACACATGCCATGAACTCTTGGGACATGTGCCGCTGCTTGCAGATCCCAAGTTTGCTCAATTTTCACAAGAAATAGGTCTGGCGTCCCTGGGAGCATCTGATGAAGATGTTCAGAAATTGGCCACAGTGAGTTCTTTGTGACTTAAAAAGTGTTCTATTCGTATCCATTTGTAAGGTAAGAAGCTTCAGAGTTACTTGCTGTGAATTATAGGCAAGTGTTCTGGACAGAACATGGTGATTTTTACCCCTTTTTATGCTATGTTCTTTTGAAGCACAGTGAGTTCTTGGCTTCTTGACCACTGAGATATTTGTGTTTTATCCTTTTTTGTAAAGGTGTCAGCTAGATATAAAGGGCTAGATAGTAAATACATTAGGTTTGTGTGTCATAAGGTCTTTGTCACAATTATTCAGCTTAGCCCCATGGTTCAAAACCAGCCTTCTGAGCATGGCTATGTTTCACTAAAACTGTATTTACAGAAGCTGGTGGTGGCCCAGATGTGTGTTGTAGCTTGCTGAGTCTCTCAGACATATTACTGCTAGTTTTTACATTTATGTTAAAGGGGCTTGTACCTGGGATTAGCTCTTTCATCCGTCTATATTGTTATGGTCAGATATAACTTGGGTCAGCAATAAGAAACCCATGCTCAACAATTGTTCTAAGTGCAACTTCCCCTCACCCCGTCCCAAACTTAATAGATTCTTCTCAAAACTCTGGTTCTTCTGAAAACAAGCAGTGTGCGGGGAAAGGTGTCGCTACCACCTGATCCGGTGTGCCCCATCTCAAAAAGTGCAGGAAAAGAAAGAGCAAGTTTAGCAAACTCACCTTCTGAGACAAGTCAGTCAGCATGAGGAGCAAAACCGCCAGGGAGATATGGGAACTGAGAAGTGTTTCTCTACTGAAAGACATACATCAAGCCGCCCGAGTGGCAGTGACCCCATCGTGGGTGTGGGGACGTGTGCGTGTGGCCAGGTGCTGTTCCAGCTCTTGCTAAGCTTTGCCAGATGGGATGCAAGGCTTTGTTTTGCCAGATCTCCCCAATTTTTGAGAAAATCTGGTTAGCTACATGGTATATTTCTAAATTAATTTATTTCTTTTTCTTTTCCTTTTTCTTTTTTCAAAATATTAGGGTGGTGGTGCCTGTGGCTCAAAGGAGTAGCGTGCCGGCCCCATATACCAGAGGTGGCGGGTTCAAACTCAGCCCCGGCCAAAAACTGCCAAAAAAAAAAAAAAAAAAAAAATATATATATATATATATGTGTGTGTGTGTGTATGTGTGTGTATATATGTGTGTGTGTGTGTGTATATATATATTAGGGGGTAGACATGTTTTGTTTGTGTACTTTGCTTTGTACAGATTGGATCACTAAATGAAATAGAATAAATTTGAAGTTTTGGCTCATTAAAAAGGAATCCCCCCCATTATGAGCAGAAGAAAATGTATTTGTAGACTGAACCTGGATCTTCTAGTTTGTAACCTCTGTTATAGGGATTGTATCTCATGCGCATTGCTATGTATCAGTATATAAGAAATTACCTCAAAGCTTAGCGGTTTAAACAACAACTATTTATTATCTGAGTTGCTGTTTGAAAATGTGAGAGGAGCTTACCGAGTGCATGTGGCTCAGGGACACCTGTTAGGTGGCAGTGGGGATGCTGGAGGGGCGTGCAGTTGTCTGAGGGTTTGGGAGTCTCCTTCTGGGGCAGCTTGCTCCCCCAGCTGTTGTCAGGAGGCCCCGGTGCCTCACCACGTGGGCCTGTCCACAGGCTGTCTGAGAGTCTTTATGGTATGGTCTCCGGTCACCAGCAAGTGACGAGAGAAAGACCGGCGGGCTGGGGAGGGGGTGACCGGGAGCAGGGAGGACGCTGTGGGGCCTCCCAAGACTCCGTCCACTGCTGGTCACCTGGCCCATCTTCTACTCGTTAGAGAAGACCCACGCAGGCCAACCCACACTCAGGGGGACAGGAATGTGCTTCTATCTTTTGGGAGAAAATGTGTGGAAGCATTTGTGGACGTGTTTTAAAACTACCACATTGTGGGGCCTGCTATTTACGTCTCAGCCTTGGCTCTGGTTCTGATGCCTTGTTTTGGAAACTTTTCTGAGCCTTGTGAAATTCCTTTGAGATGTTCAAGATTCAGTCTTTGACTCTCTGCAGCAGAGTTTTTGTTTATTTATTTATTTATTTATTTATTTTTTATTGTGGAGAAGGGGCGGGGAAAGAAGGCGGGGGAAGAGGTGCGTGACAGGGTCGGGCCAGTGGCATGGTACCACATTGGCTGTATCTAGGTAGAGGCAGTTTCAGGCCGGGC
>CAUYPK010025818.1:0-47030 GCA_963574355.1 Loris lydekkerianus | reverse complement strand
TTTCTATATATAATAATATATTTATTATAATATAATTAAATTTTAATTAAAAATATTTTTTTTTTTATTTTTTTTTTTATTTTTGTGACTTTTATTTATTTTCAGCTTGGCTTCATAATTATTAAAATTATTTTTAATTATTTTTTTAATCCCTAACAACCACCTTTATCTAAATAAACCAACATACCATTAACCCCCCCCCCCAAAAAAAAAAAAAAAAAAAACAGTTTAAAATAAGTTGTAGGCATGATGACCCCACTATACCTAGTTCTGGCTTAAGATCCATCTGAAATCAAATGTTACATTTCATTGTCATTTTTGTTTATCAGTCTGAAAGTTCTTCAGTCTTTCCTTGTAATCTTGACATTGTTGAAGAGAACAAGCTAGTTCTTTCATAGAATTTCCCTCAATTTAAGTTTACTTAATGTTTCTTCTATGTTAGATTCAGGAGCCAGGCGCAATGGCTCATGCTTGTAATCCCACCTACTCAAAGCTGAGGGGAAGTACTGCTAAGGCCAGCAGTTTGAAACCAGAACAGGCAACACAGTAAGAGCCTGTCTCAAAAACAAACAAACAAACAAAATTAGATTCAGGCATTTCTGGAGGGAATGCCACAGAAGTGATGCTGTGTTCTTCTCAGGAAATCAAGGACACATGTTGTTCCAAATGATGTTAACTTTCCTCTCTGGGTTAATGTGGTGCCTGCCATATTTCTACACTATAAATATATAGTCTTCCATTTGTAATTAATAAGTATCTCATTAATTATACTTATGATTAAGATATGCTTTGAGATTGAAGTAATACCTTATATTTTACCAAACTAGTTCTGTACTCTATTGATAATTATCTAATTACTATGATGCTTGCTAATGATGACTTTCTAACTTCCTATCATTCCTTCTACATTTATTAGTTGGTATTGTACTATAAGGAAGAGCTTTTCCTTCTCATATTTCTTTGTTTATCTCATTGTAGACTCATTGATCCTTACTTTAATCAATAGGTTATAATTTATTACTGGCATTTATTTTGATGCTCAGACTGTCCCAATTGTCTTTTAAGCTCTCAACTGGGTCCTTCTGACAAGTCCTCATCATTTTTTATCACTTTCTTGTTTTATAACAATCAATATACTCTGGTCTCATCTTGTACTTTCCTTGCCCCAGCCCTGAAATTAAAAATTTCTCTAAAAGTCCTGTTTCTTAAAATGCTCATCATCTTTAATCATCAGAGAAATGCAAATCAAAACTACTTTGAGATATCATCTAATTCCAGTGAGATTAGCCTATATCACAAAATCCCAAGACCAGAGATGTTGGCGTGGATCTGGAGAAAAGGGAACACTTTTACACTGCTGGTGGGAATGTAAATTAATACATTCCTTTTGGAAAGATATATGGAGAACACTTAGAGATCTAAAAATAGATCTAGCATTCAATCCTGTAATTCCTCTACTGGGAATATACCCAGAAGGCCAAAAAGCATATCACAACAAAGATAGATGCACCAGAATATATATTGCAGCCCTATTCACAATTGCTAAGTCATGGAAAATACCCAAGTGCCCATCGATCCATGAATGGACTAATAAATTGTGGTATATGTATACCATGGAATATTATGCAGCCTTGAAGAAAGATGGAGACTTTACCTCCTTTGTGTTTACATGGATGGAGCTGGAACATATTCTTCTTAGTAAAGTATCCCAAGAATGGAAGAAAAAGTATCCATTTTTTCTTCTGTACTCGCCCCTACTATGAAGCTAATTTAGGGTTTTCACATGAATGCTATAACCCATTTGCAACCTAGGAATAGGGGGAAGGGGGAAAGGGAGGGGAGGGAGGGGGTAGGAGGTGGAAGGAGGGGGATTGGTGAGAATACATTTGTGGTGCATCTTACAATGGTATATGTGAAACTTAGTAAATGTAGAATGTAAATGTCTCAACACAATAACTGTGAAATTGCCAGGAAGGCTATGTTAACCGGTGTGATATAAATGTGTCAACCGGTCTGTGAAACTAGTGTATGATGCCCCATGATCATACCAATGTACTTAGCTATGATTTAATAAAAAAAAAAAAAAAGAAGAAAACAAAAAAAAAGAAAAGTCCTGTTTCTTTTATCAGGATAAGGAAATATACAAACCAAAATCTGGGCACTAGGTATGCTCTTTGCTATTGGGGCTTTACTGCTGTTAGGTTCTCTTGGCAGATAGAGCTAGAAAATGTAGAAAATGTGTATATATACACACAGGTATATATGTATCTATCTACAAATACACACACAAGGCTATGTCCATTTTTTTCTTTATCACTCTCTCTTGCTCTAAAGTCAATGAGTTCATCATACTTATACCAATGCCAATCTAACACCACTGTGTTCATTCTAACTTTTGCTTTTAAACAACTGAATATCCTTTCTCTTACAGTGAAAGGATGGGCCCCATTTATACACAGCTTCTATTATTATTTTCCCTATTTACAATGTCTCTTTAGCCCCCAGACTCACAGGATCTTAGCCCATGCCATCTCGTAGGCCCTGAAAACTTTCTCTGCCCAGGTCTTGCAGTCCCCATAGGAATAGATATTTTTCCAATGAAACAATGAAAGAGTTAAATATAATAATGTAAACACACCAGAGCCTTAGAACTGCATTTTGGTAAACTACGTGATGATCCAAATCTGCATGAGGTTTAATGTACATACAAAAAGATGTATGAGGTAGTCAGGAAAGATTTTATGTGTAAGATGACCACTGATCAGCTCTCAAAATTATACCTGGCAGAGAGGAGAAATGGAGGGGGGAGGTAGGGTACATAGCATGAACAAAGATACAGAGGTATAAAACAGATTTTTTTCATTCAGGATATATTAAGCAAAGACAACGTCTGCAGAGAGAGTTATAAGTACAAGCAGTATGACCTAGAATTTTTACATGACTTACAAAGAAGTTAAAAAATTATTCAGTGGGATATAGGAACTATTCTTTAATTTTAACATGGGAGATGTCCTCCTTTTAAATGTTAACAGGCAAATTTGGCTAGTTGCCTGTTGCTCAGTGGTTAGGGTGCCAGCCACATACACTGAGCCTGGTGGGTTTGAACCTGGCCCGGGCCTGCTAAACAGTAATGACAATTGCAACCAAAAAAAGAGCCGGATGTTGTGGTGGATGCCTGTAGTCCCAGCTACTTAGGAGGCTGAGGCAAGAGAATCACTTAAGCCCATGAGTTTGAGGTTGCTATGAGCTCCAATGCCACGGCACTCTACCAAGGGTAACATAGTGAGACTCTGTGTCTAATAATAATAATAATAATAAATAAATAAATGTTAATGGTTTAAAAATGCCGCTCTGCAGCATTGAGGTTAAAATTGAAATGGGGCTAGACTAAGGATGAGAGGCAAGAGACTATTGTAACATTTCAAGGAAGAGATCAAGGAAGCACTGAACTAAGTCAATAGTCATGTGAATGGAAAGGGGGAAATGGATGCAAGAAGTATTAAGATAGAATCAGTATGTTTTCACGGTAATTGGAGGTGGGGAGTATAAACAAAGTTGGAATGTGGAGGGACATCTTGCATAGGGGACTGAGTTCATGGTAGTGATATTTACTGAGAATGGAGAATACAGAGAGTATTTTGGGGAGAATATGATGAAATCAGTTTGTTGACTTCATGAGTCTGTGTCTTAGCCAGGTCAGGCTGCAATAACAAATTACCATAGACTGGGTGGCTTAAACAACAAAGTTCATTTCTCATGGTTCTGGGGACTAGAAGTCCAAGATTAGGGTGCCAGCATGGTTGGGTTCCAGTGAAGACCTTGTTCCTGGTTTAGAAACAGTCATCTTCTTGTATCCTTGCATGGCTGAGAGAGAAGTCATCTCCTTCATATGTCTTCTCATCAGAGCACCAATCCCATTCATGTGGGCCCCGCCTTCATGAGCTAATTTCCTCTCAAAGACCTCCCCCCATATCATTGCACATAAAGTTAAGATTTCAACATATGAATTTGGGGGACATAAACATCATCCCATAACATCCTGAATTGCCCATTGAATATCCAGTAAGGCATGAATTAAGCAGTAAGTCTGGGACTCTGAGAGTCACCAGGGTATTGATGATCGTGGGATTCACAATAATAGATGGTGCAACTAGAGAAGTTTGGTTTGTGAAAATAGAGGAGAAGGACAGATCCCAGAAGCAAAAACATCCAAAGGATGCTTAGAAGACTTACAAAAGGCCTGTGAAGCCACAGCTGGAGAATGAGACTGAGAAGCAAGAATGTTTAGAAGGCCAGCTGAGGGAAGTGACTTCTTGCTTTAAATCACTTCTGGATAGCTTCCCATAACACAGCTTCCCTAACTAAAACAGCCAAACATACACAAAGAAAACAAAAAAAATGTACATTCAGTGACAAAAGCCTCAAATTAAAACCAATACCTAATAACATCAGAATCTTATGGGAATCTCCAACAACTTCATCCCTTAAGAAATTCCCAGAACTTGTCTCATACCACTGAGGCACTAACAGCCTGAGTGGAGACTAATATACAATTCATAATGATTTACCCTACTCACAAACTACTCTAAGATTTTTTAAAGCAAATATTTATATATTTATTTATTTCAGAATGTTAGGGTATATAGATGTTCTGTTTACATGCTTTGTACATATTGAGTCAAAGTTATACATGTAAGTGTGTACCTTTTTCAAAACAGTGAAATAGAAATTCCAGCCACATATCCATATTCTAATTTTTATTTCTCTGGCACATGGCCAAATAATCCTTAACTAAATCTCAGTGAATAAAAATGAACCCATAGTTGAAAAGTGAGGATGAAGGTGACAGTGACCAAAAAGAAGCAAGGAGAGTTAGAGAAGTGACAGAGTGGCAGGGTGAAGGATCATGAATGATTTATAAATAAGGAAGGCCAGAGGAAATGAAAAAGAATGACCTCTAAAGTACCTCTGATGACCCTGGATGCATCACTTTGCATACGTGGTGCTATAGATAGGCCTCAAATAGGTGAAGAGTGAGAGTTCTAAACAAAGTTTTGAAACTTGATTTATCTATTATTTTTAATAGCATGCAGTTAATTTGTAAAATTAAGTCACTAATAATTCCAAGGATTGATGGTAGCTGATTCAGTTCCTAGGTCAGGCATCTTGTTGGGCTGAAGCACTTTACCTGTTAGAACAGCTATTGATCATGAATTGGTGCTTATAGGTAATTTTCCTGATGTCTGATATCATTGCAGCCAAGCGTGATACTTCACTGGTTATTTAGAGAATATAAGGGTTTTTAAAGGTATATGGTAACACCAGAAGAATGACAAAGAAGCTGTTAGAAAATGAGAATTAGCATAGATTAGGGGACCAAAATAAAATCATTTATAAGAAAACGAAGATGTTGAAAAATAGAATGATCCCTTATAAGTGTTATGGCATATTATATTATTTTATCATCATCAAAATCACTGATTCAGTTACAATACAAAAGTTTTTAAGCTTGTAAATCTCATGTCATCTCATTACTATCAAATTTTTATCTGGGCATTTATTACTATGGAGTTAGGTAGCTATGAATAGAAGAGATGATGAGCATATAAGTGGACAAATGGGAGGGAAGCAATGTCTGAAGGAATTCATAGTGCCATCCAGAAGTGTCAGGGTGTGAGAAAGGGAGTCAAGCCATAAGATGGGAAAAATGCTTATGTTATAGACGGTTAGATGCAATTGACCATATTTCCTGACTTGTCTCCATCTCATAGTAAGATGAGTATTTCTATCCAGTACTCATTCCTTGGAGGTATTATGGAGCTTGCTTAAGTTCCAACATACTGACTGAGGGATCATTGCAGCCCTTGAGCTACATTGGGGATAGTCCTGCTTTCCCATAACTCCTTTCACACTTGATATGGAGGCAGCAAGACCAGTGGTGAAGAGAGGTTTGAAGATATTCTTGAGTTTGAATCCTTGTCTGTAACTTTCTGGTTATATTAACTGGAGCACATAGTTTAATTTTGATGAGACTCAGTTCCCTCATTTCTAAATGCAGTTAATATTACCGGTCTCAGAATTGTTCATGGACTAACGAAGATTGTGTATGCAAAGTGCTGTGCCTGCAACAGTGATGTTTTACACTTAAATAGTTACTGAGGTGACTGGAAATGAGGATTTTGACAATACTGATGTCAACTTGAAATTAAATGTTTTTAAAACATAATCCAAAGAAGTGTCCTACACCATGGGAATATAGTATGAAAATTTATTAAATTTCTACCTCACAACTTTTTAAGGTATGTCTATGTCTAGCAGAGAAATCAAAGTTTATATCATTTAGGAATATCTGACATGTTATTAATCAAAATCTATATATGCAGTGCTACAGAGTGAACATAAAGTTTTTAGTTTATATTACACACTTTTTCATCAGGTATGACTGCTGAATGTAAAACACCTATAGTAGTTGAATGTAAAACATCCATCATAGTAGAAAGAAGAGATTGTCCAATAAACACACTTTTAAAAGATCAAGTACAAAATTATTTAAACTTTCACTTTTTAATGACACTTCATGACAGAGTTCTCCATTAAAATTTTGTTTATTTAACAAAGATATATTTCCATTTTCTCATGAGTAAGGAGGAACTAATAGCTTTGAGGGGCATACAGAACTATGTTTCAAGAAAGAGTTTAAAAGTTGTATTCTATGAGAGAGTACTTGTCCCATTTTCAAGCAAACATTCCAGGATTTGTGAAAAATGACATGGACTAATGTAGGCCAATCTATTGGAACTAAGTTGTAGATAAATGCAGTTTTGAAATGTTTCCAGTGGTTTTGCCCTTTCATTTCTTGCCATAGCTCAGTTTGAAGCAGCACTATGTTATTGAAATGGCAAAGTTGGTTTAAATTAATGAACATCCTTTGCTTGAGACCTCATATCCAGATGACTTCTAAGTTCAGACTCCTAGAATATGTCTAGCCCTGACTGTTCCAATATTGTGCTCACCTTAGATGATTTTCCATAGCTGATAATGACAAGCAGAATCCACTATAAGGTTTAGTATTTTCAAAGTAGGATCATCTGAAAATGACGGAACACTGGTGTGTGTGAGAGATGTATTTTGTATTAAACTTCCTGAAATTCAACTATTCCATATTGATTTTCCTCATTGTAGATGTGCACCAGATAGCGATGACCTCAGGTCTTTGGTCTGTCCTGGCAATCTTGCATTTTTAAAGAAAAACCTTTTATTTTAGAATTGGTATTGGTAATTTTCTCATCCTCATAAAATATTTTATTTATCCATACTGATCTACTTGTGATCGCCCATATTCACTGATCCAGACAGACCCCTGCCTGCCCTCAGGAGCTGACAGCAAGATTCCCTCCTCCCCGCACGCTCCCCGCCCCCAACACACACTCTCGCCGGCTTCTTTATTAATAAACGTTTCCTCGGTGCTCACCGGGCTCTCACTAGGGTGCTCAGTGGTGTCATTTACAACATATTGAAAAATGAAAATGACATCCTCAGGAGGGCGTCAATGTAGGTCTGAAGGGGAAAACACATTCCCGGCCCGGAATTTCTTAAACATTTCGAGCCGGAGAAACGGTTGTGCAGAGGCTGGGGAATTTCCCCAGCCTTCCCCAGGCCGCCGAGACGCGCAGGCCCGGGACTTGCCTCCGCGGCCGCTGGGCGGCCCCCTGTCCTCGGCGCGCCGGCCGCGGGCGCCGGCTCCGCAGCGCCCCAGCCTTCCGCCCGAGCCGCGCGCCCGCCCCGCCCCCGCGCGCGCCGCGCTCTCTCCTCGCTCGCACTCTCTCTTTCTCTCCCTCTGCTCTCGGAGCACAATGAAAGCCTGTGTATCGCCGTGACTCCGTGCGGGAGCCAGTGTCAGCGAAGCGGCTAACAACAGACGAGAAAGAGAAAGGAAAATACAAGCTACTTTTTTCCGTCTATAAAGCGGAGCAAATACAAGAGATAGAACCACATTGCTTATTGCGAGTCCAGACCCTCAGATCCACTGGCCGGGATGGAATGTACTAAAGTGGACAGAAAAGTGGCTGGACATGACTCGGTGCTATGTGCTGGAAGTTTGTAAGTTTGACCATCGTTTGTAAATTACTCTCGGAAGAGTTTGTCTTCTCTTGATACTGTGTTAGAATAGGGCGGGGGGGGGGGGGAGGAATAGGAACGTAAGCGGGGAAGAAGAAATGTGTGGAAGGATCTCTCTCAGTGGCTAGCGACTTCAGATTGCTTTCATTTAAGCCTAGGAAACCTCAGACGGGGTGAGAATTTTACCGGTGATTGGATTCGCCGAAGAAAAAAGCATGGTCCAAAAGTCCAATACTGACATTGTTAACAATTGAAAAGCTGTCTCCCTCTTTGGGGAGAAGACAACATCCTACAGTACCCCAAAGAGGAGAAATCACCGGAGCAAAGGGAAAGCGAATTAAAAGCCAGAAGACAGTCTCTCTTGATTATTGTACATTTTGAACATTGACTTCAAAAACCTGGAACAGCACGGCGTGTGTGTGTGTGTGTGTGTGTGTGATTTAACCTGAGAAAAAGTAAAGGCTGCCTGTACATAGACTGTGGTAGAAATGTGTTTCTCTTCAGAAACATCTCCATAAAGAATATTCTGTAACAACTAGGTGAGGGAGGGTCCAGCTCTCTATTATATTCTCTCAATTCTTTTTACTGCGTGTTTCTGTCTTTTGCTGGACAATCCCTGAATTCTTGGTCTATCCCCTAGATCGTGTGTTTACAAAGTACCTAGTGCTCTTGTCAGCTTGGCGAGGGAAAAAATCCACTAACTCTGTCCAACTTCTCTAGAGCTGTCAAATGCAATTAGAGTAAGTTGATCAGGGTTTGTTTCCAACTTACCCTCTGCAATTGATTTCTAGTCTTTCTCCTCATCATCTTTTTACTAACTCCCCTCCCCCACACCTTCTCCACTGCTCCCCGCAATCTCTGAAGACCTCTATTCATGTGGCCCTGAACAGTGAGCTCACATTGTCAAAAACAGATTTTCCTGCCACATCCAGCAGCAGCCCCTTTCCACCTCACCATCCCAGAGGCAGCAATCATTGTGTCCACTAAGATGGGGGACACAGCGCCCCCGCAGGCCCCCACAGGAGGGCTAGGGGGGGCCTCTGGGGCGGGGCTCCTTGGAGGGGGCTCAGTCACCCCGAGAGTGCACAGTGCTATTGTGGAGCGCCTCCGGGCTCGGATCGCTGTCTGCCGCCAGCACCACCTGAGTTGTGAAGGACGCTATGAACGTGGTCGGGCCGAGAGCTCAGACCGGGAAAGAGAGAGCACCTTGCAGCTCCTGAGCCTTGTACAGCATGGCCAGGGGGCAAGGAAGGCTGGCAAACACACCAAGGTCACCACCACCGCTGCCACCACTACGGCCCCTGCACCACCCGCTGCTGCGCCTCCTGTGGCCTCCCAAGCAGCATCAACAGCAGCCCCACCACCCCCACCAGACTATCACCATCACCACCAGCAGCACCTGCTGACCAGCAGCAATGCTGGTGGCGGTGGTGGGATAAACGGAGAGCAGCAGCCACCAGCTTCAACCCCAGGGGACCAGAGGAACTCAGCCCTGATTGCGGTAAGCACCTGGCTTTCTCATGGCTCTGGCTGTGGTCCTGGGGCCTTTTATGAGGGTAGAGATCGCCTTGGCCTAGGGTAGAATGGACAGCAGTGAAAAAGGCCAAGAGGTCACCTGACTCCCTGGAAGGCCATTGGGTGTGTTGTTTGGGTGGTTTTTTAGACTCTATTCATTCAGTGCCGTTGGTGCTTGTTTGTGGGTTTCCTCCCCTTATAGGATGTTCCTTCACTGAAAAGCTGGAGTTTTGCAGCTCTCTGGTGTTCACAGCGTGTACAAGAAGGGGCTACAAGATCTGAGCCCCTGAGGAAGGTCCCCTCTCAAGGGTCCCACTGCTTTGGCTATCCAGCTCTGATTAGGTCCCACAGGCATTTTTCAACATTTATCAGCCTGCCTAACCTTTAGCAAAGCCTTTTCCTTCTTTCTCCATTTCCCCTCTGCCCCCTTTAAAGTGGCCCCTTCCCCTTGGCTTACAAGAACATAAATGGTGATGTGTAGCACAGAGCAAGTTCTGTGAGTCAAAAACAAAATCTGGGAAAAATAACCCAAAGAGAGACTAGTGAAGAAATGTTCCTAAAAGGCCTACTCCCGGGTGTGCTGTAGACTCCTTCACCCCTGAGCCCCATCCAGTTTCCTTTCCGAAGCTCCCTGGTCAAGCATGGTCAGGTAGAGCCTTGGCTGAATTGGGCAGCACAGAGCAGCCAACTAGATATCAAACCTGAAAGTTCTGATTCAGTTTCATGCTGGAGGTTCTTCCTCAGAGGCGCTGACACACCCCATCCCAAAGGTGTCAAGCCTTGACTCACTGATTCTCTGTGCTGGTTCTGGTCAACTGGCTGCCTGCCACATGCGGGCTTCCCCTGAGGCTTCTGGGCCAGTGGCCTCTAGGGCAGAAGGTGGAGCCCTGCCCTCAGCCCCAAAGGTTTCCCGCTGTGAGTTACTGGGGCTTCTGGATTCTGTGTCAGCTAACAGCACTTATCCAAGTTTACCCAACCAGCCCTAATGAAAGGCAGCAACAGGAAATGGCCATTTAAGCCCCAAAGTTCTCAAAAAGCCCAAAGGGGAGAATGTTCAGGGCCTAACTCCTCCTCCAAACAAGCCTGAGGAGGGGCATTGGGAAAGGGCATTCTCCGCCCAGGCCATCACTGCTGCTTTCTGGCTCCCTCCTATCCCTGGTCTGGCTCCACAGTGAGGAAGGTTCCAGGAAGCTCTGGGAGCCAGGGTGGTGTTCTCCTTGACCATAGTAGAAGACCCCAAATTGCCGCTTCTTGGGGCCAACTCCAGTTCAAAAATAACTATCAACAATTAGACTGGCCAGTGTTTATCATTTGATGGTTGAATGCCACCAATTTGTGGGATGCTCTTTGAGTTTCAAGGCCTGACTTTCCTTCTCTACCACCTGCTCTGTGGCTGCTTCTCCCTGGGATTCCCTGTGAGAGCAGAGGGAGATTGTTTTGTGAAAAAGAGATGCTGGGATAAAGGAGGGTGGTAAAGAATCGCTCCAATGAAAAGAAGAATGAGGTTTGTATGTATGTGTGTGTTGCTGGCATCTGCAGTCAAAAGTATCCAAATGCCTTGATTGTCCCCAGTAAATTTATAATCTGCTGCAAGTCTCCCAATAATACAGCTTTGTGTGCCTCACAGTCTCCTGGTAAGTGTCTCTGGGGTTGATACTGAGCTCAGCCCAGACCTGAATGGGAGGACCCATCCGTCTCTGCCCTTCATGCCCGGACTGGAGGGGCCACTATAGGGCTGCAGTGTGGGCCTCTCCTGTGGCTGTCATAGCCCAGTGACTGAAGGAAGGTGGCATGTCTGCTTACGGCTTTGTTCTTTGGTTTGCATTTGTCCAACTTGGAAATAAGATATGGCTGCCTCTGTGTCTTGGGTTTTTCAGGATGGGTAATGAAACCAACCTGGGTGGGTATAACTTTACAGTAGCAAGATCTGTGCTGCAAGGGAAGTGAGAGAAGAATGTCTGGCCCTTCCACAGAGGGCTTCCTGAGGCAGAAGCCAGAAGTGGCTGCTGTGCCACCCTGTTCTGAGTGGGAATCTGTCTCCTCTCTTCTAACCAGCAGCCATCTCCTAAAACAGCAGTTCTCAATCTGGGGGTCATGACCCACAGGAACTGTATTAAAGGGTTGCGGCATTAGGAAGGTTGAGAACCACTGTCCTAAAACATTTCCTCAGAGTCTCCCATTCCAGGTATAGTGATGCGGAGAGTGCTGTGTAAACAGGAAAAGGGACAGTTTCTTTTCAGTGTTTGCTTTTCACTGAGAATGCTGTGATGTGGCAAGGACTGATCCACCACCTCACTTTTGGTTTTTGGAAATTCCCTCTCCATTTATCTTCTACAAGTGGTGCTTTGTTATTCAGAGTGGTTCTCAGAGACAGTGATGCAAGGGCTGTGTTGACCTGATAACATTGTATCCAAAGGGAGGCCTGGACATTTGGGAGAGGATTCACCAAGCCTGTTACATCCCCTGTTTCACTTCACTCAGGCACCTCTTATTATCAGAGAATATTAATTTAAGAGGGCTTTTGCTCAGAGTGTCAGAGTTTTTATTAATTTTATAAATTATTGCTATTGCGTCCATAACCAGATTTATGTGGTCTGGGCGTGTTGAATATATAACTTTAATAGTGAATTTATATGCTGTAAGTGACCATAAATGTCCTTTGGAGAAAGGAAGAGAATATTGATTATTTAAAATCAAATATGTGCTGTGTCCTGAGATGGAAGCTGTGTGCTCTGCATGCCTTCTAGTATAATGCTTTGAATATGGTGGGTAATATTTGCTATGTGAGGGTGAAAAGACAACTTCTTTTCAGTGGAATAGTGTTGACTTTGAAGGGTGTGACAGCCTGGAATATATAATATCTAAATCCTTTCAATAGCCTTAGTTTCAAGAACAATGCAAGAATAACCTCCAAGCCAGTTCTAATTCTGTCCACATTGAGAGCCTAATTCTGCAGCTCTTATTCAGCCAGTTTCTTCATTTAGCTCAAGTGCAAGTTCAGGGGAAGCCCCACTGTTACAGAGACTACAGAAACAGGGCCTTTCAGAGGCCCCGGATGGTAGGGCTTTGAGTAGATCTGCGTTTCTAACCACTTGGAGCAGGCTTTAGGCACTAAATCATTTTCTGGTGAAGTATGTTTGAATCTTTGAATGAACTGTGAAAGTGAGTAATTGCGAGTGTATGGAACAGTAAGGTTTAGAGCTTCTGTGGTATAGTATTAATCTTTCCCTTTTGCCTGAGACAAGCTCTTTTTCTGTTGCATAGATTGTGTTGCTAGGATGAGTAGATAAGTGGTTCCAAGTAATCTTTGGCTTCAGAGATCATCTTTTCTTAATGTGGTGTGGAGGAAAGAAAGCAGACCAGGCAAGGAGCTGCAGGCCTTGGTTCTGTGCCCACTTGACCAGCATCCAGTTGGGTGACCTAGGGCAAGTCAGTTGTCTGTGAAACAGGGAGAACAGCCCCACTGCCCCTGCTTGTTGAGAAAGTAGATCAATGCATGTTTCTGAACAGGCTTTGGGAAAGTAAGCTAGCCCTGCAGATATGCAGAGCGCCATTACAGCACTGGAGATAATGCCAGTGTTTCCAGGGATTAAATGTACAGTGAGCTTTCAGTTGCCTGTTTTAAATGACAAAATAGCTTTTATTGTAAATAGAGGAATTGGTATTTCAAATTTAGTGCTGTCAAGATAAGACTGAGATATGGATATGCTTAAGTGGCCCTGAAAGTCCCAGGAAATCCTATTTAAAATGTGTGATGCTGTGAAAGTGTTTGGAGTCTTTGAATGCATGTAGCTACAGCCTCTCCTGGACCTGAGAAGCCTCGAAAGGTGTGTCACCAGAGCATCTAAGACATATTAGAAAAGTCATTTACACGAATGGCATGGGAAAGTTAAATATTTTGTCAACAATAGCCTAAAATGTTCATTGTTAGCTTAAGAAAGTCAAACAAGTTAAATCATTGCTAGAGCTCTCTGGTTCCTTAAACTGATGATAATCAAGTTTTCAAATGACAATTCAGGATTTGAGAGCTGTAATTGGGGGCCCAGAGCTGGATTTCTATGACTGTTCATGTGATAAATGTCCTCCCCAGGACAGTGACAGAAGTGTTTACATTATTCATATATGCATTTCCTTAAGCACTGACTTATTTTTATTCTATTTGCCAGAACAGAGTAACAAAAGGAGTGTTCTTATCTAGCCAGGACCTTTCTACCACTTCTTTTCAATATAATTATAAGTTCTCACAAAGGCAAAAGGGTTCACACAGACAGAAAAGTTGGTACAATACTTTATCAGAAATTGACAGAGAGCTTGTTTTGACAGCAAGGTGGTGTTATGATGGAAACAAGATAAGATGTCTTGTTGTTTGGGTCATTGTTTGTTTATAGGAGGCATCTGCTTTCTTTGAAATGATGTCATTGCTAGGTGATATTCATCAAAATGTTCTAAGTCTTAAAATTTAATACCATTATGGCTTCCCTGTGCGTGAACATGTTTAAGCAGGGCTTTCAAATGTTCTCAGACATAGCAATTAAATATGATTAAAAAGAGTGGCCACAATTAACTTTTTTTTGTTTTTATTGTTTGTTTGTATTTGTTTTTAGCCTTGTTGTTTAGTCGCAAAAAGCCTACAAGGAAATCTGAAAACAGTCATTCAGTTCTACGTATGACAGATAAACCATCCTGAGTGGAGGTTAGGAATACTACTTTCTTGTTTGCTAATCCAGACCTTTGTATACATTAATGTTCATAGGCAGGGCTGTATTTAATGAAAACAAGTCTAAATGTTTCCTTCTGCATTTTCATGCTAATTTCCCTCACACTCAGGTAGACTTCATGGGAGAATAAGGAATAATACAGCTAAAGATATATTTCCTGCTTACTTATGGTCTACAGGAGAAATCAAGACCACCTTAGTAATTACTAACCAGATGGAAGAGGCTGACGCTGGCATAGAAAATGGAGAAAGAGAGGAATAAATATTTATTGAATCCTAGAATATGCAAGGTACTTCTATTACAATATTTTAGGTAATACCTGCAAAAACCGAAGTAAGTGGCATTTGTCCCACTTTATAGAAAGGAACACTGAGGCTTACAGGTAGAGTAAATGGAATAATTTAATATACAAGTTTTGTAGTTAGACATGTTCAGGTCTCTACTTCACATCTACTAGCTGTATGAGTTTGTTTTTTTAAATTAAATCATAGCTGTGTACATTAATGCAATCATGGGGTACAAGGTGCTGGTTTTGTATACAATTTGTAATTTTTCAAAAACTGGTTAACATAGCCTTCACCACATTTTCGTTGTCACTGTGTTAAGACATTTATATTCTACACTTAGTAAATTTAACATGTACCCTTATAAGATAGGCACCGTAGGTGTGGTCCCACCAATCACCCTCCCTCCACACATCCTCCCCTCTCCCCTCCCCTCCCTTTCCCTTTCTTTTTGGGCTATAATTGGGTTATAGCTTTCATGGAAGCTATAAATTGGTTTCATAGTAGGGCTGAGTTACATTGCATACTTTTTCTTCCATTCTTGAGATCCATTATGCAGCCTTAAAGAAAGATGGAGACTTTACCTCTTTCATGTTAGCTTTATGAGTTTGGGAAAATAATTTTATTCATTTTTGTCATCAGTATCTTCTTGCAAAATAAAGTCAGTTATTTAGCAACACAGTCAGCATAGTGCCTGACACACAGTAGGTGCTCCAAATATGAGTCCTTGGGTGGATGGGTGGGTGGGGGAAAATTCAAATCCTGCCAGGGCTCACTGCATGGAGAGTGCTGGCCACCAGCAGGGCCTGGGAGAAGGGAAAGAATGTGGAAATACTGGATGGGGCCCTGATGCAGGTGTGAAAGGTAGTGTTTAGGGGGCAGAGAGCATAGTCTGACTGATAATGTGGTTGGGTGTGAGCAGCAAAGGGGACAAGTGAGGACAGTCCACATTCTGGAGGACCTAGAGGTCTGTCAGCAGGAAATCAAAAGCTCTGGAAAATAGTAGAGCAAGGAAAGCTCAGAGGAATGGCAGCTGTGAAGGAATCACAATCCTTCATACACTTGAAGACAAGCATTACGTTCCCCTCCTAGCAGCCTCTTCTCAAAGCATGTTGCCTAAGTGTTTTGCACTATCTTCCAGTCCCTTGAGCTGCTTAATGCCTTGCTATTTACACACTTCCCCCATTCATGGTGAGTTATATACTGCAAGACATGGCCTTTGGCATTGAAAGGAGGTGATTTTAAAAGCATACTAGCTAGAGGCAGAAGAGAAACCAAAAGCAGACCAGCTACACTTCTCTTCTGAGGCTCATTTAGGCTTCCAGTGCAAACAAGAATTACCGTTGGTAAAAGTATATTTATTCCCTGGACGTGTGGAATTGATCTTCCCAGCAAATGTGTTTACTTATATACTGTCAGAAAAGGTCTTTTCATTGGAAAAAAGAAATCATGAGCAAAAATGTATGAGAAGTCATAATTATAGATGTTCTTGGAGACTTGCTTATTTCCTTGCTTTTAATACAGATGTGTTACAGATCTTTTACTTTGCTTATGGTCCAGCTGGATACCAGTTTCCCCCCATTTGGTCCTTGTTTACCTTATGGAATAGTTGACAAAGGACAAAAAACCCCAGACTGATGGTTGGATGCCTACCATAGCAAGAGGGCTACCAGCTTTGACCTTTTCCTGTACATATATGTCTAAGGAACAGATGTGAAAGAATAAAAGCATTTCCCTATAGAAGGTATGAAGAGAGAAGTTTGTGTATTCCCCACAGGCTTAGGAAGGCTAGGGAGTCAGGCCCTACCATCACCAATTGACTGAAGGATCGACCATGAAAAAGGGTAAATAATAATTCTGACACGTATCACAGCAGGTCTTGTGTGTCTTAATGGTTTTAACAAAGGTTTTTAAATCTCTCTTCAAAGTTGTAGACGTGTGGTTTTTAAAGTTTGCAGAAATTGTTCATTAATTCAATACATAATCTTTGTGTAGCTCTTCTATGGTATGCACTGTGCCAGGAATACATTTATGAGCACTTTGATATAGCCTTTGTCCTCTTAGAATTTATAGTCTAAAAGGGAGGTGGGTGGGGTTGGAAATAGACGAGTTCAAGTTGGCTTATTTAAGGAGTGAAGGCAGCAGAGCAGTTAAAAGCCTGGAATCTGGAGCTAGACCATCAGGTTTCAAATTGCAGCTCTGCTGCTTAATAGCTGTGTTTTGTTGGTTAAGTCAAGTCAACTTTCTTGCCTCAGTTTCCTTAGCTATTAAATGGAATGATAGTAATAGAACTATTAATAACATCAGAATTATTGATTAAATAAGGCAGGTGTCTGAGACCTTACAGAGGCTCCATAAATTTTAACTGTTGTTTTGAGAAGTGACATACTTGAATCAGATTCATGCTTTTCCCAAGATTTTATCTCCAAAAGTGTATCAGACATTTTATGGAAGAGCATGGCTTTTCTTTAATATTTACTTAAAATGGTTAGTGAGGAGTACTGTTTTATCTGATTTTCCTCAATAATTTAATAATGGAGATATCACTTGAGATAGATTTCTTCCTTTTTTTTTTTTTTTTGAGACAGAGTCTCATGCTGTCACCATAGAGTGCTGTGACATACATAGCTCACAGCTACCTCCAACTCTTGGGCTCAAGTCATCCTTTTGCCTCAGTTTTTCTACTTTTAGTGGAGACGGGGTCTCACTTTTGCTCAGTCTGGTCTCAAACTTGTGAGCTCAAGTAACCCACCCGCCTCTGCCTCCCAAAGTGCTAGGATTACGGGTGTGAACCTCTACGGCGCCTGGCCCCTGATACAGATGTCCTTCTCCCTGGAATGGGTTAAATATGTTTTTCTTGAGAATGAGACCAATTAATATCTCTTTAATTGTTAGGATTCTAGGATTCCCAACCTAGAACTTGACTAGAGTGTCTGCTTGACCCCAGACTTAGAGAATATAGCCTGGGTGGTCATTCAGTTACCCAGTGGGTACAGAGTGTGGACTTAGCGGGTAAATGAGAAATTTAAAATATCTAGAAAAAGCTTTGAATCATCACAACTGAGTAGGCAAACTTACCAATTTAATTGAAATATTAATTCAAATTAATGAATAATTCTTAAGTGAATCTGGTCATAGAGTCACAAAAGGGAAGCTCCCTGCTATGGAGATTTAAATTTATGCTTTTGAAAGTCAGAACCTGGCTAAAGTTGTTAAGGAATCCTTAACTCACTGCATCTGCAAATGAGTGGGCCACACAGATTTGTCCTCTTCCCATCCCTGCCCAGAGTGTGTTAAAAATTCCATGTGTTGATGTGGTTTTTAGCTTGGAATCTTATCTTTACTCAGTACCTCCTAAAGTGTGACTTTCCATAGGAAATGTGAGGAAGATGTTGCCAAGCCTTCAAAGCAAGTTCCAGTGATGATAATTCTTAATCAAATCAAGAACATGATGTTTCTATGAAGAAGTGAAAGGATTATATCAATAGTCCTTGTTCTTTGATAGATGATATTTAGGCAAGGATGAATTTACTGGTTGTAATGCAGAGCAAAAGATGCAGTTAAAGAATTTTTTTTTTTTCTGTTTGTGTTTTTCCCCCATCATTTAAACTTAGCTTCTTTCTCCTTCTTAAGGATAAGAATGCTTAGGAAATGTAGTGTCAAACTTAGTTGGGTTGTTTTGTTTTGTTTGAACGGTGTTCTCGCTTCCCGAGTCATTCTGGCAGGTTCATATGTTAGTGTGGAGTCATTACCAGTGTCTAACATTATCACTTTTAAAATGCTCTTTTGTTAGAAATGTGACTAAGTTACACTTGTGGATCTTACCCAGCACACTCCACCTCTTGCCCACATGAAGCCCAGTACCTTATATTCCTCCTTCCACAACAGAGTTGTTTTCAGGTAGTTGTGAGGGATCTAAACAGAAAGTTAATTACAAGTCTTCTTCTTTTTAAGAAAATTTAGTTATGGCAAAAGTCTCCTGTGGCTGCTAATAACTTACCAGGAGTCTGTTGGAGACGCAGTATAATCTCTTAGAGTCGTGGTAACCAGGGTGCAAAGAAGAGGCTTAATTGAATACAGTGCGTACTGTACCATGTCATACTTACGTGTAAATAGAGCATTTCTGTAGGGCTTTCAAGTCTAATGCAAAAGTAAAAATTTTCTCTGGCTAAGCAGCTGGGAAATCAAGGGGTTTTTGTTGTTGTCCTTGCTGTTATTCACCTGTGTTTTCCAATACTCACTAAACCGGCTAAGGCTTGCTCATTTGATTGCCACACTGCACCGTTTAATTAAAGTATGTGCTGGTGGTATTATCCCATTTGGTTGTTTCACAGAAGTGTTGATAAAGTGCAAAGTGCAGACATGAGAGTAAACAGGTAAGAGCAGCAGTCCCTTGCAGGAACAGTGGCAGAGGCAGTGGTGACAGTTTGGATCCAAGTCCTGTAGCCATTGCACCAAAGAGCTTCCTTTCCTCACTTAGATTCTTTGCATGTGGATCTGTTTGCAGGCTCAGTCCCCCAGAGAGAGATTCTGAGCTGTCTTTGTGCTAAATTAAACATTAGTTTTCTCCTTGGGAACCTGATCCTCCATAGACTAGGCAACAATATCTTTCTGAGAGAGCTCCCAGCTAAGCCTTTCCCTCAGGAAGACACTGGCTCAGGGCCTTTCGCCTGCAGCTGGTATGAGCGTGTGCTGCAGGGGAATTGTTTTGTCTAACCAGGTCTAGAAGCCCTTAGAGCAAGGACATTTTGCTTTAATCCTTGATACAATGCTGGAGGACCCATGCTGGTTTAGCATATAATAAATGAAAACAGTCAGAGTAGCACTCAGATCATGTAAGATTTTACAACCAGGCATAGGAAGGAGTTCTCTTTGTTCGCTGCCTCCCAAATTCTGCACCCACAGCAAAAGGGAGTGTGTTGCAAAATAGAAGCCATCTCATTTCATGCCTTCTCTCATCTCCATCCTGCCCATCCCCTAGAGGGCCAGTTCACGTTGGTCTAAAAATAGGACACTATTCTACAATTTATAGAATTGTATGCGCCCTTAGAGAGAAAACAGATGAAACCTTCTTTTCCTAGATAAAGAAATCAAAGCCCACTTTAAGAAAAACAACCTCCCAAGACTCCATAGCTAGGACTAGAACCCAAATTTTCTGACATTTATTGCAGGTTTTAAAAATTTTATTAAGGATTGTTTAATAAACCTATATAAAAGATAATGGGAAATTCAGGAGTTTTATTAAAATTTTGGTGGTAGGTATGGTACAGTGTAGAACCTGTGGCTGATTATCTTTTAAACAATCACAATTCCTTCCATTTCATGTTCTTTTGTAATGTGACTTTGTCACTGTTCTCATCAGGAAGTGGATGCTTCCCCCCCCCTCCACTCCCCACTCAAATCTTGAATGGCCTTGTGATTTGCCTTAACCAGCAGTATGTGACAAGAAATGGCCTCCTGGTAAAATGACCTGAGACCACCATGTAAGGAAGCTGGTCTAGCCCAGTGGAGGGTGTGCGTCCACATGCGAATAGCCCAGGTGCCCCTGCCTCTTCCCAGACATGAGTGAGACCACCCCGGACCCAGCCAGCCCTCAGGGTGCAGCCACACGAGGAAGCCCGGCTGAAGCCAGCAGAGTACCTTCCCAGCTCATCTGCAGAGTTGTTAGAAATATTGCAGCATTGTTCTACGCCACTAACTTTGGGGGTGGGGATTGTAAGGTAACAACGGTTGATTGAACCAGAGCTGGCGGACCTTCGTGGGGAGGACTGGCTTCACTTCTTCAGCTGTGCTACCTGGAGTAGTGACTCAACATCTTTGAGCCTCATTTTCTGCTTTTCAGGATAATGGTAACTATCTTAAAAGGTCATGCGGATTAAATGAGATAATGTAGAACATAAAAGAGCCTAGCACAGGAGTGGGGAACCTGCGGTCCTAAGGCCACATGTCACCTTTCAAAAGGCTGTAGTTAAGGACTTAGAAGGCCACATTTGGCCGGGAGACTGCGGGTTCCCCACCCTGGGCCTGGCGCGTTGTCTGGCCCGCAGCAGAGCGTAATGCATGTCAGTTTCCTTGCTTTTGCCTTTGTCTCTTCTCACAGGACAATACTTCAAGCTCCACAGCGCTGTGTCTTCTCACTTTCACTTCATGTGCATCAACATTCTCCTAGGCTTCCCCAGCTCAGTGTACCTCCTTTCTGGCTGAGGGTCCGGTGCTGTCATTTCTCCTAACTACCAAATTTCCAGCATTCTTGTTACGCTCCAGGGAACACATCTGCCTTCCCTGCTCTACCCTTAAAATAGAAAAGGGTTAACCTCATAAAGATGTCACTCCTCTTGTTCTGTTATGCTGCCCTTGGGAGAGGCAAACGGCACAGCAGATACAAATGGGCAGTGTAATTGCATTCGATCTTGGAGCTCACAGAAGACCTTGTTAGCTAGATCGCATCCGGGGCAAAGTTGAGCATATTCCGTCTTCAAGAGCACTCCTTCTAAACTCTGTCACTGTTTTCTATTAGGAAATGACTCCGAGGCCTCATTTTTCCCTTCTTATCTTCCACAGTAAATGAATGAATAAATAAAGAGGGAGTGATACAGTGCTCCTATATTGTGTCTCCTCAGTGTCCTTATTAGTGAGATATTGTGAGAGCACTGGCCTGGGAGTTGGGTGTTGAAGGTCCTGGTGCCATCTCTGATACTAATTAGAAGGGCAACTTGGAGAGGGCTTTAACTTCCCCAGCATTTGCTTTACCTCTTGGCAAAACGATAGAGGGCACTTGGCAAGTGGCTTGAATCGCCTGGATGCTTCTTGTGGGATCATACACTTTGAATAGTTCCCTGATATTTTGCTTTTGTTTCTTAAATTTTAGTCTCTCCTTAAATACATCTACTGAGGAGGCGTTGAAAGGACAGATGACAAGGCCGGAATGTTTTTGTTTTGTTTTTCAAAGGAAGTAGTAGTGAGGAAGGTCTGAAGTGGTCTTGGGGACAAAGACCAGCCTGGCAGAAGGGGGAGAGCCAAGCCCCATTCATTGTTAACACCTTTCCTGGAAGTATTGACCAAATCACTTTATATCTGACCCAGTTTGGAGGGACGTCCAGTTTCAGAACTAGTATATAAATAGAGTTTGATCCATTAAATTTATTTTTAGAGAAAGCACTGATCCCCCCCCCCCCCCATTCTCCTAACTACACTTGCAACATTTTTGTGGGGTCAAGCAAATTCCTAAGTGAGTACCCCTGTGAAGTAATTACATGGAATAGAAAATATAAAATGAAAAATAAAGTGATTCCCGTTAAGCCTTCAAGAATTGACTGGTGTCTCAGCTGCGTACGTCTGTCTCACCGTCTGTGTGTCTGGCTGTCTCTCATATACACTTAACAACTGAAAAGTGCAGATTGATGGATGGGATTTTATGTGTCACCACTTCATTTTTTAAATATGTTTCCGTTTTAAAAGGGAACTATAAAAGAGAGTCACAGAGAAATGGGCTTGGGGGAGGGGAATTCAGTCCACTGCCTCTTTTTTTTTCTTATCATTAAAACCCTAAGCAGGGAGTGTAATCACCTATTTCCCAAGGGCAGCCCTAAGCCCTTAAAACTCAGCTCTGTGTAGGGATTTAATAGAACTGGAAAGAGGAAATGCACAGAATCTGCCCCCAACAAACCAACCAAGGGAAATTTTCTTAAATAGACACTAAATCTGGAGACTTTCTTTAATAGCACATCTCCCTCTCTCTCCACCCCTCCCCCTTGGTTCAGTTAGAGCACTACTCTTCAAATCGCTTCTTTAGGATTCCTAGGACCTTGGGGGTCTGTGAACCACATCCTAGTCTTTAGGCCAACCCAATACATTTTTTTTTTTAAACAAAGCAAGATGAAATAAGCATGAAACCAAAAAGGTCGTTTGGTTGTGGTTGTCATTTTATTTTGTTTTAAAGGGTGGACACATTCAGCTTTGTTGTCTTTTAGGTTGGAGCTGTAACGATGGTTACTTTTTGGGGGTAGGGGGATAGAGTCTGACTCTGCTGCCCTTGGTAGGGGGATAGAGTCTGACTCTGCTGCCCTTGGTAGAGTGCCATAACATGATTGCAGCTCACAGAAACCTCAACTCCTGGGCTCAAGTGAGCCTCTTGCCTCAGCCTCCCGAGTAGTAGCTGGGACTATAGGCTTGAGCCACTATGCCCAGCTAGTTTTGTTCTATTTTTAATAGAGATGGGGTTGTGTTGTTGCTCAGGCTGGTCTAACTCCTGAGTTCAAGCAATCCACCTGCCTCAGCCTCCCAGAGTGCTGAGATTACAGGCATGAGCCACTGTACCAGGGCTAGGGTGCCATTTTTTTTTTTTTTTTTTCCAGTTACTTGTAAACATCGCTCAATAGATTGGGTCTTACCTTTGCTTAGAAAAATGTGACCTAAACTCTCATCACACATACGCATGCACGTAAACACACATGCACTTTGTTTACCATGACAGTTTTTAACATATATGGACAGAAGTTGGTTACATGAATGACTTTCCAAAGAAAATAAGAATTAAGGAAAAAGATCAGTTTTAAAGAAAATTGCTCAGAAGACAAGAGCATGCCAACTTACAGAAACTACAAAGAAGAACATTACATCATAGTGGGTAAGTGTGGAGTGGCAGGAAATCTCTTTTCTCGTCCAGGCTTTAACTAACAGTGTGGCACTAGGGCCAGTCACCTCTCCTTTCCGTCTTTGTTTCCCCAACTGCAACCCAAACAGATTGGATTCCCCAGCACTTACTCAGCTGGCTTGTGCTTGTCATGCAAGATTCAGCTCAAATATCACCTCCTGGTGAGACCTGCCTGGTTCCCCTCCCTAGAGCAGTCACACATGACTGAGCTTCTTCTCTCTTCTCTTCCCCCATTACTTTATCCCGTTCCTGAAGTTGTATTTTCTTCATAACTTGTAACACTGTCTGAATTTATGTGGATCCCTGGCTTGTATGTTTTTTGTCTTTCTGCACTGGAAGGTGAGCTCCCTGAGACCAGCAACCTTGTCAGTTTTATTCATCTCATATGTCCTGAACCCTCAGCAGTAACTGGCACATTTTGGATTCACAGTAAATTGTCCTTCAGTCAATGATCACGTAGATAAATGGCTTTTAAACTGGACATGTCTCAGAAAGAGCAGGAGGAGCCGGCTGGAGCGCTGAGGTCTCACCTCTTGTTTAATTATACCTCTAACATACATGTACAGTCCCTGGTGTGATAAAGAAAAACAGGGCTCCAGGGCTACAACCGTTTGAAAAATACGAGGGTTGATCTTTGAAAATTCTTGCTAGTTTCAAATTCTGAAGCCCAGTCTTTAATGAGAGGAGAGTGTTGGTGCAAGAAAAAAAGATAATGGGCTAGAAGTTACAGATAACTGCTCACCTGCTACCTGCTGGGCGCTGTGCTGGGCCCTTCAGCCTCACAACAAAGGTCCAGTTCTGGTTTGATGGCCCTTTACACTTTACTGGGGGGGAGGACAGAAGATAAGCAAAGGAACAAGATAAATTTACCTAGTGACACTGTCATAGCTTCTTGTTCCTTCCTTAATGTGGCTGATTAGGGATTGATTTGGGTTAATTAAAAAAAAGCAAATCTGTGAAACACCCTGGAAAGCAGAAAGCGATGACCACGAGCAAACATCAGCCCCACGAGCTGGAGGAGCCCTCTTCCGCAGTGGCTGCCCAGGGGTCCTCTGTCAGCCCTGAGAGCCGGAGGAGCCCTCTTCTCTTCCGCAGTGGTCACACAGGGCTCCTCCCACTGGGCTACGTGAAACGCTGATTCTGATGCTTTTGGGGAGGAAGGTGGTCCTGTCAGCATCTTTCATGCCTCAGAGCTATTGTGATCATTTTGTTAGAAGTCATTGAGGTTTGAGAATTAAAGAGAAACTACTGAATGATACCTTTTGTGGAGAAGAATATCATTCTTCTTTATACAAACACAAAAGAAATGGACAGAAAATTAGCATCAGGGCCCCAAGAAGGTGGAGGCATAGTTCTCAGGAAGTATACAGAGCAGATAACTAGCATTTGCAATAATCGCTATAATAATATACATGCACAACCCATATAGTCCTTGTAGAAACTTTATGCTGTTCATGAAAAACGTTTTGACCATTTGTAGTTTATAAATAGGAAACAGACTTGAATAAGTTGAGAAATGGCACTAATATCTTATTTTTGAGTAGCGAATTTGCAGTATGTGGAATGTATACACATAACATTATCTCAGTTTGTTCGCTGGAGTTTAATTGCCCCCATTTTAAAGGCAAGTAAGAGAGGCTCAAACTTGTCTGCACTGACTCCACTAGTGGACATCAATGCACCCTGAGAGCTCCTGGTCCCGTGTGGGGCATGATGCTGGTGAGGTCGAGTAGCTTGGACCCAAATGCACCTCTGAATTTGCAACTAGATGGGGACATTGAATGTCTTGAGCTCCCAGACATGCACCCACACATAATTTGAAGCAATGACTCTCCTAGAAAGAATGGCAGTCATGACTGGAATGAGGCTGTCAGACACCCCAGGCACAGCCCATGGAGAATAAGGGAGGCTGAACAAGAAAGTCTTTATTTTTCTGCTCATTTAAATTTAGTAATCTGTAAGAATACAAGGCAAGGTGAGAAAACTTTCTAACCTAAGAAGGCCCACACTTTGCTACCTATATTCCTTGTGAGTCTAAGTCAGCTGGCAGGTCTGAGTAAAGAGGGCTACAAGGTCATTATGAAGAACTTGATCTTGAATCAAAGCAGCAGATTCTTCTCTAGAACCAAGATTGGTTTCTCAGTTTTTCTCCTTACTGTTGCTTATTTTAGAACAAGTATCTTAGATCAGTGGTTCTTAACCTGTGGGTTGCAACCCACAGGAACTGTATTAAAGGGCCACAGCAATTAGGAAGGTTGAGAACCACTGTATTAGGTGGAACTCCAGGAAGAAACCTGCAGCTGTTTGCCAAGCAGTAGCTTTGAATCCATTCTGATCTAAGTGGAGAGTATGTTTTTTAAGCTGATGGGCATTTTTATCATCACCCAGAGAAAATGGGGGTGCTAGTAATTGATGGATTTTGCTTCAAGGTGAAGATGTGCTGTATTTATTTTTGTATTTCCAGAACCTACAATAGTGTCAGACATCTAGTAAGCAAGCATTCAATAAACTTCTGTCGAATTTAACTGCAGTGAGTGTGAGTTTCTATAGGAGCCGCACAGCTCTTCATGTTTCTGTGATGTAACTCACTGGGCAGCAGTGAAAATGAATGAAACACGGATCATCAGGGTCTCTTTTTGGTTTAGCACATTTTTTAAAAAATCATATTTATTACATGTCTAAAAAGACAGCTGCTCTTCTAAGTGGTTTTTGGCTATTAACATATCCTTGTAAAAACACTGTGAAATAGCACTATCTCATCCTCATTTGCCAAATGAGGAAATGGAGGCAGGAGGGAAAGGAACGTGCTCAAATCTCAGCCGTAAATGCTGGAGTCAGAATTTGAGCAAAGCAGGGAGATGCAGGGCCCAGGCTTCCAACTGCTGTTTCAGACTTCACATAAGAGAAAATAATTAAACAGGTGTTACCAGACCCAGCTCACACAGGATCCAGGCCTCCATTTGGAAGCCAAGTGCAACAAGACATTTGAAAGTCAATAATGATTAGAACTCACTAGTCATCTAAAGTGCAGTTGAAATTCAGAGTGAACGCCTAAGGGCCACAGATCATTCTTGTTTTTTAAGAGGTAGAAATTGCTGGAACATGTAGTGTATGTGAATGACAAATATGTTTCAACTCGCATGTGTGGAGGATTCTGAGCTATGCCCAAGCTCAGGAGAAAAGGAGCTGTGCAGGCTTATCACGGACACCTGCCCCGTGGGCTCAGAGAAGGCCAGGCGGCCTGTGATGGAGCCCCTCAGCGCTCAGGGATCCAAACCTAAGTGTCTTCCATACAGAATCCCAAACAAATGTTATGGCCAGACCGCACCATGAGTGGGCCTCAAATGTATTTATAGAACAAGCTAAGGCTTAAATAAGTTAGCTGACTTAACTGTAAAGGCCTGGAAGACAGGTTGAGCTCCTGGAAGACACCCTAACTTCTTATCTCTTTGAGCAGGCCAGTGGGGTTTGTGGTTTACATTTGAAAAGTGCTCAGCTTCACTCCCTGGCTGACATGAGACCAGATTGCCCTCCCTGATCCCCTCTGACATAGACATTCTGACCTTACCATTACTTGGGGTGAGTATTCTCAAGGAAATTTTCTTTGAGTAGAAGTAGAGCCAAAAAGAATGCAGTTTTCGGCAAATGATGCCAAATAATGCCCTAATCTACGCACTCTCTCTCGCTCTGACTCCATATATACTATACATATGCATGCTGTAAGCTGCAAGCTATGTATGTCAGCAAACATGTCTTGAGATATTATGTCTGAGCCCCACCCTAGGCACCAAAATGGAGTGGCATGAAGACAAGTTCCACGGTCTCTTGGGGAGGGCCTGCTTTCTTATCAATAACCTCTTTTTATGCGGGAAGATAAATGATCTAGCTTGTTGAGTTTGTGAATTCCCCAAATTGAATGCACAGTTTTGTGCCATGTTACAATGTGGTCACATTCTACAGTTTTGTCAGTTTCTCCAAGAGTCCCAAGGACCCAAGAACTAGAAGCCGGGGGGCTGGTGGTGGTGGGAAGAAGAATCCTCTGAAACTGGTTCCTCGCTCTGCACAGAGAAGTCAGCTCCAGGATATCAAACACTTCCTTTCTTTGTGTGCCTGTCTGTTCATTCTAGTTTTGGGAATCTGAAGAGAAAGCAAATGCAGCTTTCTTCATGCCTAACATACTTCCTTTACCTTAGACTTTGCTATCTATTTTCTTATATATCTAGGCATTTTCTTCTTTTCTAAAAGGCAAGCAGTCCTTAGAGAACAGCTGAACTCTTTTTCATTCTCTTTTGTATTTAGTTTTGAGCCCAGTCCAGCAATTTTTACTTTGTTTTTAAGTGACCTCCGACCATTTTCAGGCTTTCTCCCCTCTCACCTTGACCTCTAACTCCAAATTTATGTTTCCATGTCACTGCGGTGAACTTCTTGGTGATGAGGATAAGGCTGCCTTAGAGCTTCATCTTGGGGATTCCCTAGTGGCACTGAGTCAATTATAAGCTGCGCACCCCAGTTTGTGTTCTGGCAGTAGACCATCAAACACCCCCTTTAAAGGACCTTTTACTTAGTTGTAAACGTGCTGTGATTGGGAGCTCATTTTCTATACTCATATTTACTAAAAGCAATTTAGCTGTTGAAAAGTTGTTATAAGGAAAACTAAAAAAAAAAACTCAGCTTTTAGGACTGTTTTTTCCACTCAGATAACTCATAACTGAGTGCAATCTAAAAAAAAAAAAAGAAAAAAAAAAGAAAATTTGGCATTTTGTTGCTTAATTTGATGGTTCAGTCATATTGGTGATTTGTTGGAGGGGGAAGAAAGGAACTGCTAGGTCATTTTACTATGACAAATGCCCATTAAACATGCATGGGGGGAATAATATTTGCTACACATGTTTATATGTAGTGTGATTGGCCAGAACAGAATGGCTCAGAGAAGGCAGTTCAGCATGCTGAGTAAATTGTTACGCCCTTAAAAATGTCTATATTTAGAATGAAAATGTTCTATAGACATATTTCCTGCACACTCTAAATTCTAGAGACTTTATTAGTCCCATTAGGAGCACATAAATACTATTCCACATTCGCCGTGTCAGCTTGCACATGCATTGATGGATTATTAATGTCTGAGGACCTTAAAAAACAATATACAGAAACTTGGTGAAAAAAAGAGTATCACAAGTGTATCTATTTCTTTTATCTCTAGAAGGCATGTAAGCAAATCTTTTGAGGAGATTTTGGCTTATGGCCTTAAGCAAGAGCTTCAGGAATTTAAATGTTAAAAAGGAGAGATTTGAACTCTGGCATCTTTCTCTTGTGATTTAAGATTCTAAAAGTAACATTAGCCAAATTTCTGTACTCCTGGCAGGAAAATACCAGCTTCCATGAGGGTCTAGCACTTCTGGAAATGTTTAGCCAGCAGCCATGCCTGGAGATGGACCACATTGATGAGAATAAAAAGATCTTACACTGTGTGTTGTTTTTCCGAGCTCCTAAGCCCGGTGGGCAGCCCTGTGCTGTGGAAGCACCCTGGCCTCAAAACCCTCTGGCTAAATAATGAGTTTGCTTTTCCGCACAAATCCTGTTTGAAGGCACCTTACTTCAGTGTCGTTTTCACCCCTTAGGTGAAACGTTGTTTTCTTCCCCATTTCCAAGGCAGATAAGCCCTGACAGGACAGAACGTGGTTTCTGCGTCTTCCCCCTCTCTCTGCAGTGGCTGTGCTGCTCTGAAGATGACTTGCTTTCTTGGTCCTTCTCCTGTAATCCATTATCCTATTGCCTTGTCTCCTGCTCTGGCTTTTAAATCTCTCCATTTCAAGTGCCTTCAAAGGCAACATGCTGCTTGTACAGAGTGGGCAAACATTTGCTACAAGGGCTGCCTAGTTTATCTCTCAGACATAAGAAATACATACACTGTACACACACACACCATGCCTCACGAACTCCTCCTGTTTCCATCTTCTTAAAGTATAATAATAATGAGTTGAAGACCATCACTGTACATAAATCTGGAAACTGACAAAATAAAGCCAGCAGAAGGTGGGTAGGTTGGGGAAAGGGAAAACTATACCAGCCCTCAACGGGAACGGCCTGCTCTGCTCCTGTCTGTGAGATCTGCCTAGGGAGGGGGCTAGACATTCTGCCAGAGTCAACTCCACAGTCAACAAAATGTGCTTCCTCCTTGAGGTACCATGAGCTTGCGTGTGGAGGGAGGCGGTGCCTATGGCTCAAGGAGTAGGGCGCCGTCCCCATATACTGGAGGTGGTGGGTTCAAACCCGGCCCCAGACAAAAAATAAAATAAAATAACTGCAGAGGGCTGGAGGACGCGCTGGAACGGACTCTTTAGTCAGCTGAACAGAGCTGCTCTGGGGCTGAGCTAACACTCACATGGCTGGTCTGATGACTCCTGCCAGCCTTCCACTGTGCCCTCCTTGCTAAGTTTGCAGTGGGGCTTTAATCGACAGGTGACTTAAGCCAATCAATTTGATAAGGAGTTCCATTTCATTCCATTTCCCTCCTTTTTGAGTCCATTTCCCCCCTTTTTCAGTTGCAAGTATTTCATAGTTACATCCTAACTTACGAAATCTCTTCTGTGGAAGAAGAATCATGGCGAGTTCCCCGTGGCTTCTTCAGGATGAGCAAGTCCTCCTCCTCCGTGAATATTCTTTGCGCGACTTTTTGGAATGAGGTACCACTACAGGTACTTTGCCAAATTCAGAAAACTCTCAGTGGCCTCCTCCTGAGGGCTGGCCTCTACGTATGGACTAGAAAGCACTGTGCTTATCAGAAGGCAAGGACCACTGTGGAGCTTGGAGGGTATTGAATGCGTTGATGAATGAGCGTTCGCCAGTAGCCCAGCTTACCATGTCCCCTTATGCGTGACATTATTATCACCATAGTTAAGGAAGGTCATGCCATTGACTAGTCTAGAATTTGGCACTCATTCATAAATTCTTCTTGAGTGCCAGCTGTATGCCAGGCACTACTTAGGACATATCAGGAGATAAAACGAAGGTCCTCACTCTCACAAGTCTGACATTCTGTTCTATATTCTCTTTTTCACACAGCAAATCCCAGGGGATAGTGGGCCTATGTAGTTAGTGTAAGTCTGTGGACCACAAACCATTGTCTCAGACTGACAGGGCCTTGACTAGCGTCAGCAGGTAATGAGGGAGGTAATAGCTATTTTCTTCATCTGCCAGAATAAGGGTAGGCTTTTTAAAAGATGTAGCAACAATACAATCTCTCTCGTATTTGCATTCTTGTCTTAGTTAACTCTCTTAAACGATCACTTCTCTGTCTTCCATAGCTAAAGTGGGAAGAAAAGTGCATCACTTAAGAATCAAGGTTTGGGAGTCAGACTGTCCTGGATGTGGTCATCCTCTTCTGCTCACTTCTGACTGTGTTACTTTGGGTCTATCATTTGACTCATCTGAGTCTTAGTTTTGTCGCCTCTAAAATGATGATAACAGTAGCAGCTTTCCTGGAGTTGTGAGCCACCATAGCCTGACCATGCATTTATCGCAGGACACAGCACAGAGATACCGCTCAGTCTGTGTACTGTGTCATCCCCAAAAGACTCATTACCAGAGTTGCTGTCAGAAATGACATCCTAGTTCAATCCCAAATAGCCAGGACAACAGGAGACAGAGTGACTGCACTTCCAAAGCAACCCCCCCCCTTGCCAGTTGACTCCCCCCAGTGTGCGTGTGAAGTGGGAGGGAGAACTCTGGGTTCACAGCCTGTACACTAAGGCCTTTTGATTTGTCATTAGGAGTTTGCCATTTCAATATGTATGAGTGATTTCAATATCCACGTAATGGTTTCCTACTGAGGCTGTTGCTATTGAATATTATGTGTATACTCTATGAAAAAATCACCTGTCCACAAAGGACCTCTGGGGGTTTCTGTCTCATTCTGTTGTTCTCAGGCACCTGAGCTAGGAGGCCCTGACTCCTCTGGCCGGCACTGACCAGGCAGCTACTTCTGGCTCCAAGGCGCCTGCCTCCCCAGAGCGGGGCAGCCCGCAGCACAGTCCCCTGTTCCTCTTTTTCTTTCCTGGAGTATTTCCATTAGAGAAACTGGCAGAGCCATGGAAGGGGCCCTAAAAACTGCCAGCCTCAGAAAGAATATAAAAATTCAGGAGGTAGGTGTGTTTTGGTGGAGCAGGGGTAAAGTGTAATTCTTGAAGACATTTGCATTTTAAAATTTCTTATCTCTGTAATTTCCCTGTCCTCAGTTGTGCAGGAAATGTGTGCTTGGGTACTTCAGAGAGCCTTGAACCCATCTGAAGACATAGACAAATGCGACCAATTTCTAGGCATTCCTGGATGCTGGATTAGTTCAAGAGGAAAAACGTTATAAAGATATAAGAGGGAAGAAGTAACAGGTGATCTAGATTCAGACTAGTTTGAGTTTAAATCCTGACCCTGACACTTACGTTCTCTGTGACCTCATGGATGGCATTTTTAACCTATCCAAGCGTATTTATCCATGAAATGGAAATGATACCTACCTGTGAGATTGGATGTGAAAAGTACATAGACATTTATTATTTATTTATTTCAACTTAATAACAGGAATTTATTTTCTCATATTTCTGGAGGCTGGGAGTCTGAGATCAGGGTGCCTGCATGGTTCGTTCTGGTGAGGCTAGAAATCTCTAAGATAAAAAAATATATAGGTCCTAGGAAACATTTTTCTTTCTGTACTCTACTGAGGTTCTACGTTAACCAAGTTAGCATGTGACTTTTTTCATTAGGAAAAATAATTATCACTTCCAAGGCTTTGGTTCCTAATCATTGTTGTGTCCGTCATAGGGAATGTGCTTGGAGACTGGAGTGTAGACTTCCTGCAGAAATTTTAGTTTCGGAGGTCTGTGTGGAAGCACAATGGGAGCTCCCAGGCAGCATTTGGAGACACAGGTTTTTAGGTAAATCTAAGTCTTAGAAGGTTTTGAAATCACCCGGGTTTAAACACTTGAGGCATTTGTGGAGGTCAGATACGAAACACATGTTTTAGCTTTGAAAGTATTGAAGTCTAGATGTTTTGCACTATCTATGTTTCCAGATGGCTTCTGGGTGCTTTGGGAAGCACCAAAGTGGAGATTTGCAAAGGTGCATTTTCCATTCTGTGGAAATCCTGTTGGCTTCACATGTGACCTGGATGGAACAATTTACTCCTTCCACAGGCACCATTTCAGGGAATGCAGGCAGGGACAGGACACCTAGGAATATCTGTGGAATGTAGGCTTGAAGCTGAAGGGCAAGTAAAACTAGAGGGCTTGGGCAGGCAACGAATGCCAAGACACTGACTGTCCCCTGGGGTGTGGAGGGGCTTGGAGCCCCAACAGCTGAGGGGTCTACCTGTCATTCTGTGCACTGTTGGATCAGTTTCATCATCAAGACATAGCTTGAATCCCCTGTATAGTTGCTGCATTAGTCTGGTTCAGGACCCTTCCTCCAAACTGATGCAGTAATGTCACCCTTCTTGTGCTGTACAGACTGAGTACGGATGTGTAAGTTATCTTCTCTCAGCATAGAAGACATGCATGTAACGCCCCTGCTGAAGAATGTTAAGTGGCCGCCTTTTCCGCTTAGCATAGAATCCAGGCTCCTTACCCCAGCCTGGAGGTCCTGCTCATGCTGCTGCCTGCTCCACTTTTCAAGCCACCACTGCCCTGCGTACTGCAAACCAGCCACGCGTGGGTCATGCAATTCCACAAATGAGTCAAGGTGTTTCTTTCCATAGGGCTTTGTGATTAGATTAGTTTTCCAGCTTGTCACCTGGCTGCCTCCCACTTAATTCTGAGGTCTCAGTTTGAACGGCAGCCTTGCTGAACATCCCTCTAAAGATGCTGTGTCTTGGCCCCGTTTTTGTCATGTTTGCAGCACTTGCTCGCACCATCTCTGCTTGTTTACTGATTGTCCCCACTTTGGTCTGTCATTCTTTTCAGAATATAAACTCCATTTTGCTGTCTTCTTCACCAGTGTGTTTGTGGCATCCAGCCAGAGTTTTTGGCAGATGAACAGGTTGATGAACAAGCAAACAAGAACTCTGACTTGTTCATTGCAGAAGATAAGGTGTGAAGGGTCGGTGGGAATGGCTGCTTCTGTTTTCACAAACAATTTCATCTTTTCACACTAGCTTTTCAAGCGGAAGGAACTGCAGGAGTGTGCCACAAGAGTCTCACTTGCCAAATTGAAACTCAGGGAGCCAGAGATCCTCTCATTCTGCTTTCAGAAGTGTCACAGGCCCACGTGCTGTGCAAGTTGCAGCAAGGCTGTGTCTGCATGATGGAAAACCTAGCACATGGTGGTTAAACGGGGCTTTTGGCTACCTTAATGTCTAAAGTCTGCCTGCCGATTTGACCACTGGGAAGAAATAGTTGTGAAATAGAGTTACATAAAACAGAAGCCAGGCCCTCTGTGCAGGCTGACACTTGGGACTAAAGGCACAGCCCAGCTCAGACAGGATGTTAGGGACAGGCCAGATCACTCTCTCCTCTGTCTGGCCTTCTGGGCTTCATGCAGGAGACTAAGTTGTTCTGACCTGCCAGAGTTGGTGAGTGAATGCTATATGAGGGCAATCCAAAAGCATTTGAGCTTTCTGAGTCCAAAGATACAAAACTTAAAAGAGTATATGAAAGAAATAAGAATGTGGAAGCCATTCATAAGATCTCAGGACATAGGACTGCTTTAAGTTTTAAAATTTCAAAGAGATAGCATTAGAATAAATAAAAGGTATTTCTGTTTTATACAGGAAATGGTAAGCATATGGAAAATCTAATCCCAACAGGTAGTAGGTTGAATGGAAATATCAGTGGAAAAAAAAATAAGGTAAAACATGAATGTATTTTACAGGCAACTGGGCTGCGGGCTGCCCCACTCTGGGGAGGGAGGCACCTCTGGGCAGATGGATTATTTGGGGAATGTTTGGAGGTCTCATTTCCAGCCTTTGAGGTTGACAGCAAGGAGGACAACCATGTTCTGCACAAACCGTCCCTTGGTGCCTGTCAGTCTCTCATCGTTTCAGGAGATACATTCGTGACACTGTGCAAGTAGCATGAACAGGACTGGACACTGCCAGTTGTCTTGGAGGGCAAAATCTGTCTGGTTGAGAACGTCATCTTTAATACAGTCTCTAGAACTGGGGGGATCACCTCAGGTTGTTGGGAGTGTGAATACATTAGGGACCGTAGGCTACATATCTCAAGAGCTTTCCAGGATCTGTTCACCTGGATAGTCTCCAGAGCTGGCAGCACGTTGTTGTTTCGAGTAGATCAAATATTTGGCTTTTTAAATTGTGGAATAAGAACCCAGTTCATCACTGGCTTCTGCGACACCAGCTTTCCGTTCAGATTGCTGAGTTTGTCTGTCCTCTGGCCTGTAGTCCAGACCACGGGGGGCTGGGATGGAGCACTGCCTGCCCTGCCATTCCTGCCCCTGTGGACCCATTTGAGGCAAGGCTGTTTCTGTGCCAAGTATTTATTCTGGGTTCAAAATGAGCCTATGTTATCTTTTAAACAGAATAATGGAACAGTAGTTGACTCAGGGCTGGAATTTGGGAGGCATCTTGGAAAAGGGAAGAAACGTTGAAATGGGCCGCCCACTGCCTAGTTTCCCTGTGTTTTAGGTTATCTTAGCAAGGGTTGAAACAAAGAGAAGGGGCGGCTTTGCCACCGTGTAAATGCCTTTCTACCTCTCAGATATGTACTGGTCACCAAGCCACAGGAAGGATGTTGTTATTGTCTGGGAGTGGGTGAGGCCTCATGAAAAATATCTGTGGTATGAGGAAATGTTAAACAAGCTGGTCTTGTTCTTATTTGGAAAGAGGGGGATATCAGGATGCCTTAAAATGGTTCAGAATACCGAAGTTAAAGGTGTTGTCTTTGAAATAATCCTAAAGACCGTCTGTGGCAGGGCCCAGCCACAGGGTTTGTAAACAGCAGCTGCCTCCTTTGGGGTGTGGGCCAAGAGGCCACCTGTGGCTCCTACCCACTTTTGGTGTTCCTTTTCTGTCTTTAAATCTCATCAAGTGAAGCAAGAGGAGACCTTAGAAAGTCCTTGACAAAGGGCTGCTTCAGTTTGCCTGAAATTTTTTCATATCCCCACCCTTTCCCAAAGACCCTACTGTGGGAAGAAGACAACAAACCAATTTGATTTGGAATAACAATTAGATTTTATGTGATGCTTTGCAGAAACAGCAGGTGAATTACTGGGCTCCTAATTGAGCTCCTGCCGGCTTATTTTAGATTATGTAAGTCACCTGACTCACCTGGCATCAGAGCCACCTGGAGTGCCCCATAAAATGCAGATTCCACGGTTCTATCTCAGACTTTTAAAAATCCAAACTTCTGGAATAGGGCTCCCATTATCTGCATTTTTAATAAAGTATGAGGATCCTCATGAGGTCAGATATCTTTGCCTTTTTATTCATGAATGTACACCAAAAAACTAGAACACTTCCTAAAAATACCTAAAAGGGTGTGGGGCTGTGTAAACACTTACTGTATTAGTGAACGAACCAAAGCCTGGTAGGATTTGTTTAGTAGCATTGCTCTTCTGTTAAATCATAGCAGAGACCAGTGGCAGGAGAGAGTATTTAGTAGGAAGAAGGCAGACTAGAGAAGAGGAAGATAAAAAGTCAGTTTGAAGAATGGGCCATTTCTGGGAGGCTAAGCTAGTGGGCGCTGAAGGAGACTTTACATGACTAGAAAAAGTGCTTGGACTTAGCATAATATGGTAAACTTTATGTTATCTAAATTTTTTTTTTTTTGAGACAGAGTCTCAAGCTATTGCCCTGGGTTGAGTGCCATGGCGTTACACCTCACAGCAACACCCAGCTCTTGGGCTCAAGTGATCCTCTTGCCTCAGTTTTCCTATTTTTAGTAGAGATGGGGACTCACTTTTTGCTCAGGCTGGTCTCAAACTTGTGAGCTCAAGCAATGCCCACCTCGGCCTCCCAGAGTGCTGGGACTACAGGCATGAGCCACCACACCCGGACTATGCCATCTAATTTCATCACAATCAAAGAAAACCAGTAGATGGCCCAAATGTTATTTCCTGCTCCCTGCCTCATGAGCACCTGTAGGGAAATTCAGTTTAGCATATAGTTTAGTAACTATAGTTCAAAATAGCCTGCTTAGTTTGAAGAGTGACCAAATTTTGAAACATGCATTGTGTATCTTGTGGTGACTTCTCTGGGCTTCCACTGAGAGTCTCAGATGAGTCTGTTGCAAAGGTCAACCCAGGGATGCTTTAAGTTCCTTAATGCTGAATTGTAGTCACTTCTCACACCCAGAAGCCTGCCCTTCTGGATTCTCATTGGGTGATCAGAGAAGAAAGCGCCCTTTAGGACTTTGCCAGAGACAGATGGTCTTTTCTTTGGGCTTTTCCTTTGTGAGATGATGAACTTGATAGAGAAATATAGGGCATTCACTCATTCTATAGGCCCGTATGTGGTGGCCATAGCTTTCTTTATTATGGTTACAAGCTACACCGACAAGGAAGATACCTTTGTTCATAAAACCAAATAAATACGTCAATGGAAAAAAGCCTTCTCAGAAAAAGCACAAAAAGGATCTGGGAAAAATCATTTTAAAAATATAGGAAACTTTCAATTGCCCAAATCAAAGGGAAACTCACCATCAGAGGCAGTCTCCCTATGACAAGCAAACTGAAGCTGTGTATAACTTGGCATACATTTTCCTATAGCACCATTTTTACGTGAACAACTGTGTTTTGAACTTCAGCATGCAATTTGGAAAATCAAGAAGAAATGTCTTTGTGGGCTCAGCTCTAAGAATCTCATGGAGGTCCTGTAGTCTCTAGTGATTTGTACACCAACACTCTGTTACTACTGCTGCCTGCTCCATGGGGTAAATATTATAACTTGTGGACTCATATCTCAGGGGTGATTAACATTTGAGGTTGAAATATTTGATCTTATGTGGTAAAATATTTGATCTTATTATCTTCTTATTCTTCAACTTCTGTTCCTGTCACCATTCTGCCATGTGGCACAAATGGACTTATGTGACTTCTCCAACTCCTAGGCGAGGTGATGGAAAGCTGTTTGGACCTGGATTCAAGCCCTGCCTTTTACTGTGGACTTGAACAAAATCCCTAACCCATCCGAGCTATAGCATTTGTATGTATACAATAGGGTGATAACTAATAAAGGGTTTTGCTAGAGTGAAATGAGACGACACACATAAAGGGCTTGACCTGGTGCCCACACGTGACTGAGACTCCTTAGACGTCAGCCATTCCTGCTGGTACAGGCTTCTTGGGCTATTATTGCTACTTTTCTGGTATATAGTTAATGTGTTCACCCACATTTGCACAAATAATACTGTAAAAATATGTGTTATACACGTAAGTGTTCCATATCTTTGCATGGCAAGTTATAGCTTATCCAGCAATTTCTCATTTGATCCTTACAACACCCTGGTGGAATAGGAGAGTTTAGACATTCTCGCTTTCTACACATGAGGAAACTGAGCTCAGAGAGGCACAGTGACTTGGTTTGATTTGACTTGGACGGAGGGAAGAGTCAAACCATTGGACTTTTTAGTCCAGTTCATTCTATTATATATGAGAAATCCTGTTTGGAATCACTGATACTACATAGAACTGCTAACCTGAAGACCAGGGAGAAAGGATGACAGGTTTCTTGCCTTAACAGTTTATCAGGAAAGGTATCCAAAAAGACATGCTTTGCGAAGCATGTATTTTTCTTTAGCGTACTGAAAATTTTCAACTTATGTACAACAATGTGGTAACTTGACAGATGATTCTAGAGATCTCATGCCTCTGGCAATTTTGGGCCACATTTGAGTGAAATTTGACATACTCTAGCCAGCCCCAAGTAATAACATTGACAAAACGCTGGGAATCCTGATATATTCTTAATAAAATGAACTGAAACAATTGTTTCAATGTCTTTATCCCTGCTGATTTTGGCTTTTCACATACTGGCTTTTAGATTATTTAGTGAAAAAAATAATAATCTTTAACTTATGACACAATAATAAGAGTTTGAGCTACTTTCTGGGGTCATAGCCTTTGCATATTAATTCTGAATGACCTTCAGTAAAATTTCCTTTTGACATAATCACAGCATAAACTGAACCCTTATGATTTCTTAGCTCCAAATATGACAATATTTTTAAAAAGATCAAGAAGTAACTGTTCTCCCTATCTATCATCATGTAAAGTTTTAGAAACTTCGGAGTCTTGAAAAGCATCTGTTTGAAAGGTAGAATATCATAGTAGTTAAAACCTTAGACACAAGGATCTAAGTTCTACCATTTTAAAAATTTTATTTATTATTGTTTGAGACAGACTCTGTTCCCTCTGGTTAGAGTGCTGTGGTATCAGAGCTAATACCAGCCTCAAACTCTTGGGCTCAAGGAGTCCTCCTGCTTCAGCCTCCCCAGTAGCTGGGACTACATGCACCCACCATGACGCCCAGATAAGTTTCTATTTTTAGTAGAGAGACAGGGTCTCACTCTTGCTCAGGCTAGTCCCAACTCCTGAACTCAGGCTATCCACCTGCAGAGTGCTAGGGTTACAGGTGTGAGCCACCACACCAGGCCAGTTCTACTATTCCTTAACTGAGCAAATTGAGGGATGTTATTTAGTTCTAAGGTTCTAATTCTCCCTGCTATCAAATGGTAATGTAGTAGAACCTGCCCCACAGGGCTGATAGGGAGATTAAGTGAGGAAGTGCTCAGTAAGGTCTTCCATGATGGGTTAAGCAATCTTTGATGCTGGCTCAGATGCAGCTCTGTACAGATTGCATAGTTGTAGATAAGAATGAAGCACTCATAAGTGTGAGCAGAATAATGCGGGGTAAACTTAAATTATGCAGCTATTAGTGCTTTTTACTTAATGTCATGTATAGGGCTAAACCGAAGGGCAGTTTTGAAACATTGGCCTCTCAGTGTGAATGCATCATGAAGCACTTCCTTCTAAAATGCAATGCATTCCAGATCTCAGGATGATGAGATACATAAGGGACTACTCACTTTGGTGCGACTTTCT
Source organism: Loris lydekkerianus (assembly GCA_963574355.1). Lineage (NCBI taxonomy): Eukaryota > Metazoa > Chordata > Mammalia > Primates > Lorisidae > Loris > Loris lydekkerianus. The sequence continues at coordinate 7,698 of CAUYPK010025818.1, read as the reverse complement.
CTTCAAAAACCCAAAATGTTCATCCAGAAATTGTTAGACACATTGCCAATAACAACACCAAAGACACTTGATTCTCTTTCCCTCTCTCTTTTTTTTTTTTTTTTTTTGAGAAAGGGTCTCATCTTGCTCTGCTGCCCAGGCTGGAGAGCAGGGGCTTGATCACAGTTCACTGCAGCCTCAAACTCATAGGCTCGAGCACTCCTCCTGCCTCAGCTTACCCGAGTAGCTAGGACTATAGGTGTGTGCCACCACACCTGGCTAAATTTTTTTGTTTTTTTGTAGAGACAAAAAAGTCTTGCCCAGGCTAGTCTTGAATGAACCCTTGGGCTCAAGCCATCCTCCTGCGTCTGTCTCCTGAGCACTAGGATTACAAGCACAAGCCACCATGGCTGGCTGCTAAATCTTTTACTCTATGAATTATTGTTGTCAATCTTGCAGTATTTTTACATTTGGACAGGAGCACATAGAGCAGAAACTATTTGGCACACTCGTAGGTCATTGTGTACAGACAGATGAAGGGTTTGTTTATTCAGTAAATATTTGCTGATACCTTTTTTGTATAAGACATCAGAGTCGGCACATGGTCTCTGACTTCAGGACTTTGGATTCTAGTAGAGAGACAGATTAAGAGAAAACATACTAAAAATATTTATACTGTAGTAACCAATCACCTCTCACCATAGAATACAACTTCCTTTAGATTCAGGCTAAGGCACAAAGGAGTACCAGCCATGGAAATAATTTGGGGGAACTGTGTTCTGAGATGATAGAGCAACTCTGATCCATACATCTGTTCTTTTTTTAGATTAATATTTCATGTCTCAAATAGGTTTCTAACTGATAAAAATTGCAACATAATTAGATTGTAGAGTTTGGGAAATGATTGGATAATAAAGAATAAAACAATCAGGTGTGCAGGAAGTGAAAAGTTGATGCTGGAATTTAGAGTAATATCATAATTATGTAAATCGTCACTAAAATGGATTTTGGAGATTAGTATTTAAACACATATAGTCTTGAATGACACAGCAGTCACCTGTATGTATGCCAAAAAGGCTTCAGTTACATTTTAGAATTCTGTTACCGTTTACCAAACCATTGGATTTTTTTCTCCTGGTGTAGAATATCACTGAAATATCTGATATAATTACTTCCATACTTTGTCATTAGTATTTTACATTCTTTATTACATGATTTATTATCCCCTAATCCTAAATTTTACCTATCCTGAAATGAAACCTCCTCTGAAATTGTGATTCTGTGATTATGAGGTTGGGTAATCCCCAGAGTAATCTATAGCATTGCGTAAGGCTCAAGTCTGGAATAAAACAGAAGCCCGCAGTCTTTTGTGATTCTAGGACCACGTGGACCATGTGTAGGGCTTTACTATGACTCCAGAGTACAGCAGCCCCTTTTCAAAACCACATGAAACCGGTACTCTCTTCCTAGTCCCTCCGCTCCCTCCATAAAGTGCTTGTGAGTCATCGCCATTCATTCATTCCCTTGGGTTTGGTATTAGTTTTGCTCCTGAATTCTCATCCGGTGGGTCCTTAGTGGACTGAACATCAAATTAATACTTTAGGAGAGATTAGTGTTTTAGGGGTTTTGTGAGAGCCCAGAGAAAAGACTGTCACCCCCAAGGATGTTATTTGAACCTGAAAATAGATGGTTGTGGAGGAAGTGGTGCTGCTTTAATCTTCTGTCGGGAGCTGCCTTCTGGTGTGAGCAGAGTGATCGTCCCCCTGGAGAAAGCAGCTGAGGTCTGAAAGCAGCTCTGATTTTTCAGTTTCAGGAATGTGTTGGAGCTGCAGCTTTAAGATGGCATTTCCCTCCCAAGATGCTGAGAGTGACTGGGCTAGATGTGAATGGGAGTTTTGTATGAAGGTTGTGGGTGAGCCAGAGCCACTTGGTAATCAGGGCAGCAAGGCACATTAATCCTTGAGGAATATACTTCACAAGCGGCCTCTCACTCTTGCTTTAAAGTGAAAGTATAAGGGAAGCCTCCCTATACTCCTATAGCTGTCTTGCCTTTGGTCTCATTTTAAATTCAGGGCTGAAGGCAACTTGATCTTTGGGCTATCTCCTTTCACAGAGGATAATTAGCACAGTTCTAGGAGCTGGCTGCAATGATATCTTTTGCTGTTAGAAAAGGGGAGCGGGAGTAAGGATTGGAGTGATTGTTTGCTGTGTTGGTGACTGTGATGTTGCCATGGGAAAGCTCAAGACTTCAGGAGAGTTTGTGTTTTGCTGGGCAAGGTGCCAAGCCGTTGTGACTACTATTACAGCCATGTGAGTGAGCTGTGCAGAACAGTATTCTGTGTAGCAATTCAAAGGGCAGGATCACTTTAATCAGGGTGAGATAGAGAGCTTAGTATTCACATTATGCTTTATTTCAACTTGGAAACGATAAACAAACGCAACATTTTGGTAGTCTCTGGGTTTGATCTTTTAACTTTGGAGGAAAAACAAGTCAATTCCTCATGTTCACCCCCAACTAAAAAGCAAAACAAAAATGTTCCTGCTTTACATTTAAAGACCTCCTTGTAAAGAATGGTGTGCTCTCAAATAACCACTCCACCCACAAATGCTAGTTCATCTTGACTAAGCCTCAAAAAAAGCAAAACTTCACAGGCCAAGCTGATTTGGTGTTTAAGGGGGAAAAAAGGGTAGAAAGTTGGTGTCAATGGAAAAGAACTCAAACTCTGTAAAATAATTTAAAGAAGTTTATTCTGAGCCAAATATGTGTTACCCTGGCCCAGAGAGCCACGCCTACAGAGCCTTGGGTCAGTGGTCTAGTGGTGGTTGGGTTATAGTTTGGCTTTATACATTTCAGGGAGCTAGGAATTGCATGTAAAGCCCTAAACTAAAGCAAAACATGAAAGGCCCCAAAGGCTGGACATCTCAAAGCAGGGGATTACAGGTTATAGAGAGGGTTAAAAAATTATTTGATTTGTAATTGGATAAAGAAATGAAGCTTTGTTTAAAGGCCTGACATGTTTCAAGCAGGGCGGGCCTGCTGGCTCACATCTGTAATACTCGCACTCTGGGAGGTGGGGTGGATTGCCTAAGCTCAGGAGTTCAAGACCAGCGAGCGCAAAAGTTTAAGGTTGCTGTGAGCCATGACGTTATAAGCTATCATGCCATGGCACTCAACCCCATGGCCACCGAGTGAGACTGTCGCAAAACAAAACAAAAAACCAGAAATGTTTTAAGTTAATGATGAGAAAGAAGTCTGTTAATGAGGGACAGGCCACTAGGCATGTACTGGACCTATACCCAGACTCAAGTCATCTGTTAAGTGAAAGGATGACCTGCAGTTGTGATTAAGGTTTGTCCTGCATAGCCTCAGACCTGTTAACCTCAGACCTGTTAACGGGTTACAAAGGATGTCTCCACAAAGGGAGGGAGGGGTCATGACGAGGAGGCCAGTCTGACCTCCCTGCTCCCGGCCACCACTTAGTTTTAGGGTATTTCTGGGGTCCCACTGGCCCCGAGACAGTCTATTCAGTCAGCTGGAGGGCTCAAGGTTTTATTTTGTTTCACACTGGGATCGTTTTTTTTTTTCACTTCAGCAAACTCTGAACCCTCTTTGGCCTCACTTATTTGGGAGATTCAGCCCCCTTACTCCCAGTAGTAGCACAGTACCTGGCCCGGAGTGATAGTCAATGGCTGAATAACTGTGGCTGAATTCCTGTCTAACCATGCTGAAGGCAAAGAACTTTTGTTGGGATTGCACGAAAAGTTAGTAATACATAGATCCACATAACGCATAGTTTGGGAGCTTTGTGAACGATTTTGACTTCTTATGTCACAAAGAAGTCTGGCAACCAAAGGTTTGCAGGGGTCGATACAGCCCTCGTTCTTTAGGAAGATGCCGAGTCTCCAGTTCCTTTTGTGCTGTGTAGACAATGCCTAGAAGGTTCCTTGGAGTCAAAGCTTTTGAAGCTTTTTTGATCCATTCCAGGGAACTCTTGGAAGAGTGCAGAAGAACTTCACAATTTCCATTTTTAGCCTAAAACAGATGTCAACATGTTAAGTCTTTTTCATTAGATATTGTGGGCCTGGGCTTATATACAGTGAGCACAAATCTTCAGTGAGTAGCTGAAGTGCTCCACATTTTCAGAATATGTTTTCATGGAAAGACTTGAAGAAAATAAATATATACACATATATATCAGATACAGGAGGCAGCTCTGATGTCTCCTTCAGAATGACCTGTAGGATGGTGTGTTTCATATTTTAAAATATTGAAGTAGGAGTTGCATATGAAACATTTTAAATGTTCCTTTTCTAGGAGTGTTTCAATTCGTCTGTTGGAAACACTTTTCAGAATGTTTATACTTGTGTTTGTTGCTTTGTAGTTTTATTTGGTTGCCAGGTTAGCTGTTCATTTTCACCCAGTTTGACCTTTGAGGGACATATTTTGCAGAGAGACAGATGTTTTCATCTTCCTTAATTTCTAGTTACCATATTTCCAAGTTCTAGTAGCATTCAGAATAGTTAATCATACAAGTTGTGGATACTTTATCTAATATACAAAAAAATTCCCTTTGTGTGCTAGATGACTTGAATAGGGATTATAGATATATGGGCCTCTGGGGATTAGAGAATTGATCAGACTTTTTTTTGCCAAAGTTTTTTCATTTTGTACAGTTTCAGCTATATTTTAGTATGAAATAAATCCTCTTACTGTTATCATATAAATTGACCTCATTTTTTAGGGCATTATAGAGTCACAACAAAACTGAGTAGAAAACACAGAGTTTCCGTATACTCTACTCCCTAAGCATGCTTTGCCTCCCCCACTATCAACATCATCCACCACAGTGCTGCATTCACTGCAACTGATGGATGCACGTTGGCGTACCATTACCACCCAAAGTCTGCAGTTGATGTTAGGGTTCACTCTTGGTTGTATGTTCCATGGGTTTTGACAAATATGTGACAACACGTATTTACCATGATAGTATCATGTATTTTTTACTCTAAAACTAGTAGTATTTTTACTACTCTAAAACTCCTCTCTGTTCTACTATTTATCCTTCCCTCCTCCAACCTCTGCCAACTACTGATTTTTTTGAAGTCTCCAAATTATTTTTAAATTCACAACCTTTAATTTTTAAACATTACACTGAACCTTGAAAGCTATTTAAAAATGGTTAAAAAGATTTTTTTTTTTTTGCCTCAGAACTCAGTTTTTGCATTGAGAAGCTGTTACAAATGGTGAGCCTCTTATTCCTTCTCCTTAAGTGAGAATTTTTTTAACCTAATAATAATATTTCAGAATGTTATTCTTAGTCAAGAGAATTGGAGCTTTACAGGACTATGGAATTTTCCAAAAGTAGTTGAGTCAATAGCTTCTTGAATCGAAGCATTAACAGCGTAACACATAACAGCATAACAACTATAAACATATTTAGTTTTTTCTTTTTTCTTTAATGATCCTTCATCCTGGATCACCATGTAGTATCAATGTGATCTAGGCTTTGTTTCCAGAGAACTTTATACAATTAGCTGTTCAGCTCTCCATAGCATCTCTGCCTACCTCCAAGAAGGGTTTATGTGAGGACATTAATTACTAGCAGATCTATAAAGGGTTATTAAGGAAATTGGGGCTAATAAAAACATTAACAACTTTTTGAAGTAGAGGCCATGAAATGTAATAGAGTGATCTTCTAGATTAAAAAGAAACTTGGTGCCACTCCCAGGATACAATACTGGCTGGCTGGAAGCCATCTCTCTTTTTCTTCCTTGCTAAGTCCACCTCAGCCTCATTTCCCAATTTTTGTTTTTAACTATTGCAGTACAACTGGCCTCTTACCAATTTAATCTATCCTCTGTCCTTTTGCTTGTTAAATTTATAAAAGGGAGATATTTTTGTGTCAAGTCCCTACCTAAAGTCTTTGAATGACACCCTCTGCCTATACCCACACTTACTGACTGGCCCTGAATTTTGTGGATCCCGGTATCAGGAGGACCCTGGGCTTCCTTACTGGAAACGTGACTGTGATACCGTCCGCCAGATTGAGGTGAGGGAGGGAACCAGGCCTCAGCAGTGGAGCCAGTGTCACCTCCTCAGAGTCTGAACACTGTGGTGAAGAGAGGCTTAAAGCTGCCTTGGAAAGACCTAGGGGTGAGGTAGCTTTCACGGATTCAAAGGACTGGGATAGGCAGGTTCTGTGAGGATCAAAGATCAGTGTTAGGTGGAGATGGGCTTTGAGGAGCACTCCGGGTCTTAGCCTCTGTTTCCTTGACCATATGGTAATTGTGTATTAAGGATTTGCTGATAGGATTGGTTGACCCCCAGAAATTCTTCAGTTTTTTTTTTCTTTTTATTTTCTCAAAAACTCTGCACAGGGGTCAGGCAGATAGGAAATGTGTCTGTTCTAGCAGCCAACCATGAGTCTAGGAGTCATACAGAAGGACCCCAGCTTTCTGTGGGTGGCTCCCCAGCCCTGCCCTTCCAGGGCTTATTGTTTTTTGATCTTTTCTTCTAGGCCACTCATCTTATCTCTTGTACTCAGCCTATCTCGCTCAAGGGCTGCTCACTTAGTTATTGTTATTACTGCTGAGATATGCACTTGGCATTGGACAGCTCAAAGGAGGGAAGGAAAATAGACTCTTTACTTTCTTTTATTTAAACATTTTTAGATGGGCTACCCTTAAATAGTTAGAAGGCCTGTCTCAGTAGTTTTTTCTTTTACTATATTATTACATATTTACGTCACAACTCTTGGAAAACTGATTGTACACTCTTACTCTATGATCCATTCCTTAGAGAGTAATTGTTATTTTATTATATAGGTAACTATAATCCTGGCAAGATTAGCAAAGGAAAGAGTATTAATTATACTTTAAAATTATATAATATTTTGACATTAGAACAATTTCTTTATTGGCAAATTATGTGATATTCCCACAAAGTTAACAGATATATCACTGTTTGAGGAAATAATTCAGAATGCCTGCATAGGGAGGTTTTTTTTTTTTTTTAAGAGACAGTCTCACTTTGTTGCCCTCGGTAGAGTGCTGTAGCATCACAGCTCACAGCAACCTCCAGCTCCTGAGCCCAGGTGATCCTCTTGCCTCAGCCTCCCAAGTAGCTGAGACTACAGGTGCCCGCCACAATGCCCAGCTATTTTTTTGTTGCAGTTTGGCAGGGGCTGGGTTTGAACCTGCCACCCTTGGCATATGGGGCCGGCACCCTACTCACTGAGCCACAGGCACCACCCTTGCATAGGGAGTTTTATCTTTCAAATATTTTTTATTAAATCGTAAATCATATGCTCCACTTTTTCAAGGACAGCATAGAAGACATTGGCAGCAGAATGTCAAAACTCCATAGATGGACCATGTTGACCAGAGGTTTAATAAAAATAAGCTCTTGACTTTGTTATATATTGGAAGAGCCCTTTTAGAAAGCATTTTGGGGATAACTTTTTAGAATTATACTAAAATCTGTGACCTTTGACTCAGTCATTTCACTTCTATGAATCTCTCAGAGAAAAGAATTCAAACTATAGAAAAAGGGATATACATGAAAATAATCATATTCATTGTAGGGTTACTTTTTTTCTTTGCGTTTTTTTTTTTTTTTTTTTTTTTTTTTTTTTTTTTGGGGCTGGGTTTTGGGTGGGGGGGGGGGGGGGGGGGGGGCCGCGCCCCACACCATTTTGCCACATCTGCCCCCCCGTCGGG
>CAUYPK010025817.1:0-48745 GCA_963574355.1 Loris lydekkerianus | reverse complement strand
ACCCTCACATCAGATACAGCTGAAACTCTGTTTGGACATACAGATGATGAGGAGGAATCCAGTTTTGAAGGATTTTAACCTTTGTGATTTAGCTTGATTACCTGTTAAGCTAAGTGCACCGAATCAAATAACCTGTATGACCTGAGTATAAGCCGAGTTCGGGTTTTTCGGCACAAATTTTCGGCACAAAAACTCAGCTTATACTTGAGTATATAGGTACTTAGTGTTTTTACAAAGATGGAACCAAGTCATTCAACATGAATTAACATCTATTCTGTTCTTAAAGACCTTGATCACATGCCCTCCTTTCCCATGATCTTTCAATGCTTGATGATATAATGAAAAATTGTACAGTAATCCTAAGTGTGTACTCTCCTGCTAATATCTAAAATGATTACACTAATGAATCAAAAATCTTTTGTAATGGTATTGAATGATTATTTAGCATTCTCCTAAACATAACAGCGTTCCACTCTAACGGAGTGGGTAAAGCATCTCCTTCTTTGTTTAAACCATCTAACTTCTTAATATGTAGTAAGAACTGCTTTACCTTTTTAAAATAGTTTTTATTTCAGTGCCTAGAAATTTTACTTTTAGCTTTTTCAAAAGTAGAGAAACTAAAGCTCTTGAATGAAAGTTTTAAAATGGCAAGTACATTATTTTTTTCCTTTTTAATCTAAATCTGTATATTTATGTTCATATTATGCTCACCTTTTATATTAATAGTATATTTAACGTCTCGATCATCCATCTTATATCTGTTTATTTGAAGGGAGAAATTCTGGAGCCTTTAGTAAAACTTTATGACTTATCAATAATCCATATCTGTTATGGAAATTAGGTAATTTAAGGCCCATAACACTTTTTTAAGTAAAAAGTGAATTTGGCATTTTTATGAATACTGAAGTGCACATTACTTTTATACTTAATTTTCTCAGATAACTTCTATTATTCTAGTTTTACTGCTTAAAAATGATACATATGAGGCCAGATCGTTTGCCCATTGTAATATGTTACTGAACAGTCATCTGAAAACTTTTGACCACTGCTTTTACCATAAGACCACACTATTTTTATTTTTATTTTTATTTTTATTTTTTTGCATGTAGCTATTTCTTTAGATTCTAAATGCTTCATTTCTTGCTCTTGAAAAAAATGTACTAAAAAATGCAGTAGAAATTCTGGATAAACATTTAAAAAATATTTTTTTCTAAAGTAAAAATAATGTTTCAAGGTTGTTATTCTAGCATTAAAAGTTTATCCTATAAATGTATATAATCAATTGAAATGGTTCCTTTTGCCACCAACTTTTTGCTGTTTTGGGATCAGTATAGGTAAGGTTTATAATGATATAAAAAGTATTTCCTAATAATGAAATCTCTGGGACTAGGTACATAACTATATAACTGATATGATGTATTTCTTATATATTTCCCTCCACCAACTACATTTGCTAGATATCTAGAGTTAATACTGTCTACAATCAGGGATGTATGGTAGTCATCTTTGAAATCCTTTTTTGTCTGTTTGTATTAAACTGGGTAATCGAGGAAATGGTAATTTTAACAAGATGCTTTGTAATTCACCAAAGTTATTTGTGTCCAAAATGTTAGTACTACATTTTGATAACAATCATAACTCTGTTAGTTGAAACATAACTTGTATGGAATCTATATTACAGTGTCTTTTAGGGGTCCATATTTAATGAGGACTGTTGATACAAGTCTATTTACTAATGTCACCTCCTCAATCTTAGACATTGATTCTAGCATTGCTGAGAAATCTAATATTTCAAAAACTTCCATGATGTTGAAATACAGATTAGGGTTCAGGCTCCTGAAATACAAAGCACAAAACCAGGGATGAAAATTTTGGAAAATATTTGAAAAGATCTATGATCTCAGAAATATTTTAATTTTCTTAAAAATGTTTAAAATGAATTTATGTTTAATATGTCATCATAATTTTTCTTTTCTACATGTGTGTCACTAGGCTAAAAAAAAAAAAAGACGTTTCTCTTCAGTTTTCAATTTGCTAACAGAAAAAATATAGAACTTACAGATATGCCATCTGATTTCTCTTAGGCATCTGGCCTGCTTTCTCTCTGGCCTCACATTAATGTATTAATTTACATGATTTTTTTTTTATTAGGATGTAAGAAGTGATAGTTTCTAGTAAGGAGATTAAGTATTCTAGTGCCACATCAGGCAAAAGTCTATAATAGGTATTGAAGTTTATTTTGTTCATAGGATGTGACTTAATTGGTGAACTATATTCGGACAACCTGTATATGAGTCATTGAAAAAGTTTTCATTGATTAAGCATAAAAGAAGCAAGTCTATACATAGTGACTTTTTATTTTAATGCCAAAAGTTTTCTCTGGATGACTGACTGGTTCATTTTTTTTTTTTTTTTTTTTTAAAGCAAAGTTTCATGAACAAATATGTTGAAAATTGCCTGGCATGACAAAAATCAAGCTAAATTTGTTAGAAAGTGAAAAAATAATGCAAATACAGCTTACATTCATTAATAGATATCTCACAAAATAAATCTTCCCATACCATAAATTCTTACATAAAACAACCAGATATATCAGTAACTTGCTCAAATTTTGACTCTGACCCAGTTGAAATTGGTTTTCAACCAACTCTGCTGAAGGCCAAGGCTGTGGTCCTCATAACTTGAGCCAAATCAGACAATAAGCAGCCTCTTTGGCTCTTTGGTTGATTGGAAAGACTTCATAATATTATAACCTCAGTTTGAGCAAAAATACAGCTTAAAATTATGGTGTCTCCTGGATTTCTTCACCCACTTTTGTCTACACATGCAAATTAATTTGTATATTTACTGAGTGACATGAAATATACTTTAATAAAGCGTATTTCAGTGATTCCAAGAATCAAAAATATATAATAATTATATTGAAGTTACCATAACACTTTTAAGCTCATTGAATTTTTATTTTTTTAAATTAATTTTATTTTTTCTAATTTTCTTTTATTCCCATGTAAGAGCTGTAGACTGAAATACACATTTTCTAGTATTTTCTGTTGCTAGTGTGTTCTAATGTGTTCTTTGCTGATATTTCTAGAGGATCCAGAACAATGTGGAGTCAGGTTATAATTCATAGTCTAGGTTAGCCTGAGAAAACGTTGTGGTAATTGTCTCTATTTAAGTAGCTATATTGCTCTGGAGTATGGACTTAGTATATAAAATTAGAATTAAAATATAAAACACTTTTATATAATGAGCATTTATGGATCCATTGGCATATATGATGATACTGACTTTTTTTTTCTTCCAACAGGAAAACCTGTAAGATCTCCATAATTAACTGAGGGTTTTGTATTCCTCTCTCTTATTACTAATAGTCACTCTGGAATGAAACATGTGATGGTAATGCCCAGAAATATGTAGTCTATCTGTCTGTCTGTCTCTTTCTATTTTCAACCTCTCCAGAAATTCTCTTTCAATTTCTTTTAACATTTTATTTTACAAATTGCAAATATAAGCCTTTTTTAAGGGTTTATGTATTTGTGGAAACCTACTTTAGATTATACTTCACAAATTAAGAAACATATATGAAGCTATTTTGTTTGGATATGAACTTAAATAGAGCATAGCTGAATGATATAAAACCTACCACAAACTAAATAAAATAAAGGCTCCAAATGACCAAGGTCAAGTACAAGAAGGGTCTTACCTGATGTCACCAAGACACAGAAAAATCTATTTGCTGATGGAAAAAAATGATCACATATCAACATCTGGACTTCATGTGGATATGGTATTTGCTCAGTAATTAGTCGGGCCTGTTCAACTACATTCCTACATCTGGGAACAAAACATCATAGGAACTAAAAATAAAGACAAGGAGACAAATAAAAAGTTGCCTGCTATAAAATACTATGGTTACTCTACATTATAAATTAAAAGGATCTTGTCACCCTCTTTGAGAGTGAAAACATACTTTCTTCAATAGATATATCTCAGATACTTCCCAGAGATGCCTTCTAAATTGACATTGTATTACATATTCAAGGGAAAAGAATTATAATTTTTAGTTATGCTTAAGTGATACTACATGTAGGACTTAAAGGATAATTACAAATATTTTAAAAAGCATTTGCATGCTGACATACTTTTAATTATAGAATATACCCATTGATAGGATCATTATCTCATATGATTCTTTAGGGAATAATACCTAAGAACTGTTTAAACTATATATCATGATATGTAGAAGGTGGCTTATATAGGTTTAAAAGCGTGCACATTGGTTAATATATCATGGCTAGAAAAGGCATATATTTTTGCATACTCCTAGAAGGGGAAAATTACAGAATTCAAATTACACTTGATGATCTGCAATTTTTCTCTTATTAAGAAGGGCACAGTGGGTCAGGTACAGTGGCTCAGGGTTATAATCCAAGCACTTTGGGGGTCTGAGGCAGGATCTCTTGAGGCCAGGAGTTTGAGATCAGACTCAACAACATAGCAAGACCTCATCTCTATAAAAAACTAGAAAAATTAGCCTGGTGTGGTGGTGTGTACTTGTAGCCTCAGCTACTTGGGAGGCAAAGGCAGGAGGATCTCTTGAGCCCCCCAGTTCAAAGTAGAGTGAGCTACAACTGGGCTATCATTCTCTAGCTTGTATAACAGAGTGAAATCCTGTCTCTAAAAAAAAGTAAAAGAAAATAAAGAATAAAAGAAGGGGACAATTAGTATTTACTTATGCCTAAAAACAATCTAATACAAGTTTCCTAGATTGTAATGCAAATTTGTATTCTCTGTTAAATTGTAGATTGAAGAGAAGGATGCATTACATAATTTCTCCAAAGCATTGTGGAATACATGCTAAAAATGTTTTATGAGGTTACTTGTCTTTTAATTGACTAGAGATTAAGCCCATATGGTAAACACAAGAAGGGCCTGTAGTTCATTGTAGGGATGGAAATATTCTCCAAAGATTTGACATTAGCTTGCCAGGTCCCAATAGGACGGCTGGAAAGAGGTTGGCCATTGCCTCTGCCACTGGCCCTCAAATCCTGGAAAAAGGAAGCCTTAAAAATGCCCATGTACCTATCAGAGTTGGTTATGGATATCTGGGGTGGGGGAGTTCTGGGAGATATAAAGAAATGAGGACTACACTCGCAGGGGTCCTCAAACTTTTTAAACAGGGGCCAGTTCACTGTCCCTCAGACCATTGGAGGACCAGACTATAGTTTAAAAAAAAACTATGAACAAATTCCTATGCACACTGCACATAATTTATTTTGAAGTAAAAAAACAAAACAGGAACAAATACAATCACACTACCTCATGTGGCCCACGGGCCGTAGTTTGAGGACCCCTGCATAGTTTTGTAGTTTTTTCTTCTTCCTTGGTTTTAATTATTGTCTCTTTATTATATTGGTTGAAAAGTTTCAGTCTATCAACCAGTCGACACTCTTCTTAACAACTGACCGCTAATGTTTGTACATGAATATTTGTACCAAATTTATTGATTATATTAGCCCATTAAATATAATAATAGTTTATAAAAACTAATAAATTTTGAAATATACATGCTTTAGGCTAATAGAGCCAAAGATTTCTAGACATTTTCTTCCTGCCTTCTTAAATTCCAGACTAGGGATGGGGAAACTTTTCATGTTGGAAGGCCACATTAATTTAGATATAATCAAATAAGTCCACATTCAAGAAAATTCAATTAGATATACTTAAATGTACATAATTTTATAAAAACATAATTATTATGTATTTAATAATTTCAAAAAATGAAAACTATTCATTAATTTTAAAGTGAACTAACCTTTTAAGACTTTGTTATGTCTGATTTTTGTTGGAAAGCATTTGGATATTTGGTTGCAGCATGGAGGTCTGCAGTTTTAGTGGACCCCCTAGATGGGTATTAATCCTTTTTGTGACCATTAGACTGTCTTAATTTGGGTTAGGTAGGAAAATAGATTTGTAGCAATAAGTGGTTAAAGAGCAAGAAAGCATTTTGGGTGCCAAAGGAGTCAGTATTCTACTGTGGTTTTCTAAATATCAACTGGATCTTTTTTTATCATCAAACAAGGACTTTAAAATGTTATTTACAGAGAGTTCAATGAATATCATTTGTGGTTCTTTTGGTGCATAGTGATATCAACTAGGTGAAGCTGAAATGCTAATTTAAGTGTCATGTTATGATTCTCAAACTCAGTGAACCTTTCACTGTATTCTCCAACTAATAGGTCTATACACCCATTTAAGGTGCGTATTCTTTAAATGATGAACATGTATCATCCTGTTCATCAGTGACTTGCTACATGGAGAAAAAGTTAATCTGAAATTTTCTTTTCAAGAAGAAATGTTTTTTAAAAAGGCAATTCTTTTAAGTGCTTGGATTTTTTGCCACACATACATAGACTTAGTTTTACTTTGCAAAGAAATACTGAAATCATTTGATTTGATATGTTATCACACAGAAATACTTTAGTCCTATAGAAATATTATTTCAATAATTCACATTGGTATTCTGTTCTTCATAAAATTTAACTATTTTCTCACAGAGAGATAATTTTGGCTGACACCTGTCCCTACAATAGCCAAGATACCTTAGAATGACATGGCAAATACACACAGAATAACTCATCATTTAACTTTAGCATGTTATAGAACTGTGGATGTGTTGTAGTTGCATGTATATAGTTAACAATATTTATAACTTGTTGCAAAGTGTCACTTACCATAAGAGCTTCAGCATGGAAATTTTGATGATGCAAGATAGAATGAAAAGAAATGGGTCAATCCATTAATATTTATATTGTCTGTGCAATAAACCCTTCCTGTTTTCCTGTCATGGAAAGTGTACTGTCTGTACATACACTTATTAGATTTGCCAAATTCAGTCCAATTTCATGACATTATTTTGAAAGCTGTTGAAGATATCTATTCTCCATGTTCTGTTTGCAAATATACCCAAAGTGAGTAACTCTTTGTAGCAAAGAAATCTTCTATTGTGACCTAAATGAAGTATAAAACCCATGCTGAGTCAGTAATATCAGTTGATTCATCTAAAGTGATTAAATAATATATATTTTACATTTGAAGAATTGCATAAAATTGTTCTTTTAAGTTGGGCCCTAATTCATTCTGCTGATGAGTATGGTTCCACTTGAAAAAGACAGTTTGTACTTTGAGACATACTTGGGGTTTATCCAATCAGCTAGCCTGTGCCTTTTTCAGAGGTGAATTCAGTCCATTAACATTTGTTGAGACAATTGATAAGTGCTGTATTCTTTTTTTTTTTTTTTTTATTATTGTTAGGGATTCATTGAGGGCACAAGAAACCAGGTTACACTGATCGCATTCCTTAGGTAAAGTTCCGCTTACTATTGTACCTTGATAAATGTTGTTTTCTATTCATCTATTTTGTGGCAGTCTATTGCTTAGTTTAATCCTTTCTGTCATTGTGGAAACTAGGTTTTGTCATTTAGTTTCTGCGTGTTTACTTTGCTGATAATCCATTGTGATGGTCAGTGTTGAGAATAGTTCTAAATATTTCTTGTAGAGCTGTTCTTGTGCCAAATTTCCTCAGTGCTTGTATAACCATAAAATATTTGATTTCTTCATCAATTTAGAGGCTTAGTTTAGCAGGATTCGGAATTCTGGGCTGAGAATTGTTTTGTTTGAGAAGGTTAAAAGTAGATGACTCTTCTCTTCTGGCTTGGGAAAGTTTCTACTTTCTATCTTTACTTTTCTGCCTCTTTTGCTAACTGTATTAGCTCAAGAGCTTTATAGTCTAACTCTGAGATTTTTTTTCCTTCTCCATAGTCTAATCTGTTATTGATACTTTCCACTGAATCTTTAAGTCCCCCGATTAACTCCTTCAATTCCTTACAGTCTATCATGTCCTTTCTATATACCTCACATCTTTCATCCATTTTTTGGTTCTGTTTTTCCACTTTCTCATCAATTCCCTTTATTGCCTATCATCCGTATTTTTGAATCCCCTTTCTGTCATTTCCATTAATTCTTTATAGGTGGAGTCCTCTGTGGTAGCTTGCTCATGTTCTTTTGGGGTGGGGGGTTGCTCTATTTTGGTTTTTCATGTTGCCAGAATTTTTTGTTGGTTCCTCCTCATGTATGTTTTCTTCTTGTTCACTTCTTTCCCTACTTTTTCCTTCTCATTGCTTCCTTTGCTTTATATTACCTTGTCTCAGAGCTTAAGTGTTGAAGTGGCCTTTTGGTATAAGGCCAAAAGGAAGAGAAAGGTAAAAAGGGAAAAGGGAGAGTAAAAAGAAAAAGTAAAAAAAAGAAAGGGGGGTGAAAGAAGAGAAAGAGAGAGACTAGAGAAATGGTGTTGTTTGGTAGAGTGCTATGGCCACACCTACAACTCTAGGACTTTGGTGGATTGAGTCAGTCCCTTGAAGTAAGGAGCTACTTACCTGTCTGGGCAAAAGCAAGACCCCCACCTCTGCCAAAATGGAAGGAGAAAAAAAAGAATAAAAAAAAATTAAAAATTAAAAATTCAGCAGTATGTCACAGTGGGGACCTGCCAATACTGTCTTTCCAAAGGCCAAAGCTAGAAGGACACACTAGACTGTGAGGTCTTGACTTGATTGAGCCAAACCAATTCTGTTACAAGCCAAGAGACCAATGCTGTGTGACCACTTAGCCCTCAAAGAAAAGAAAAAAAAAAAAAAAAAAAACCCAAAATTAAAAATACAGTTATGGGGTTGTGCCCGTGGCTCAAAGGAGTAGGGCACTGGCCCCATATACCAGAGGTGGTAGGTTCAATCCTGGCCCCAGCCAAAAAAAAAAAAAACTGCTAAAAAAAAAAAAAAATACAGTTATGTAAGATAAGTATAAAAAAGGGAAGCTGTTGTACGAGAAATTTATGTGAGAAAGATGAGAACGGTAGTGAAGTCTCTACCAAAAGAGAGAAAAAAAGGAGAGAAATAAAAGAAAGAATATAAAGGGCTGAAAAATTGTAACAAAAATGGAGGAGCCTGTGTTATTGAAAAAAGTAAAAAAAAATTAAAAATACAACTAACCAACCAAAGGGGGGGGAATCTATGTGTATATAACTAAATATAATCATAAATATAAACATAAAAGTGTATATATATATATATATATATATAGAGAGAGAGAGAGAGAGAGAGCGCGAGCAAGCGAGCAAGCACAATATATTGCCTGGACACCAGATGGCATGGTGGTATTAGGAGATAGAGAACACACACTGTTCTTTTGTGAAAAATTAGGGCCCGAAGCCACTTTCTAGTTGTAGAGAAGATCCAGTCCTGTCTTCCTTACTTAGTTGCCCTCAATCAGGGCCTGGTTGATTCATCAGCATTTAGTCCCCATGGGATTGATTTCCTAAAGCTCTTGCCAGATAAATTAAGAGGCATGTCACATAATACCCCCTGACAATTCCTGGGTCTGCTCAGCTCCCTCCAAGGGTGGATACCTGAGCTCTGAAGGTGTGCCAGAACCAGCCATGCCATAGGGCACTGCAGACTATTTCTCCCACACTGACTTCCCACAATTGCAGAACCCAGATAGCAGCCCAGCCCATGGGAGATACACCCCACCTGATACTCAATTCTGGCTACTGGACAGTGTTCAAGTTTACACACTCCTGTATGCCTTCCAAGGCTCCTCCATTGAGAAAGTTTAGATCCAAATCAAAAAACTGAGGACAGCCCTTTCTTATTCTTAGTCCTCCAGGTGGGCTGGCCAGCCGATAACTGTCCTTTCCCAAGCACTTGCTTTCTGTGCTGGTTTTCCTCAGCTCCAGACCTCCTTGCTGGCTCCTGTAGTCTGCCACTGCTTCACTGTGCTGTTGGAGTGATGTCCTAGGGTGGGTTCCCACAGCTAGAGATGGTTGGAGTTTTCTCTCCACTGCTTGCTGCAAGTGGCTAGTAAGGAGATGTTTCTCATCTGCCATCTTGTTCCGCCTACCTCCGTACTCAATTTTCAAGAATTCTTTGCTTTTGCTTTTCATCTTTTTATTTCTGCAATACAACCATTTGTGCCTCTTCCTCTAATTTAAAATATTTGTGTTTCTTATGAGTGTTATAATGCTGATGGGCCTTGAATTCTTTATTCTTGATGTTATAGTAGAACAAGGCAAGCAGAAACAAGAAAATATTGCAATTCCTAATCCTCATTAAAAAATCTGTTTTGTTTCTTCAGCATTTCCTTGGTCTTCTTTGAAATGGTGGGCTGTTAAACAGACAGAATTAAAAAATACTGTCCATCTGTGCAACTCTGCACAAATTCCGCTTCAAATAGAAACATAAAGCATTGTCAAAAGCTGATGATAGACTGGTGTACTTGACCCCCACAAACTTTCACTGAACAGCCTCCTGTGGTTGTGGTGCTAGGCAGGCAGAGGAAGTTAGAACTAAATCATGAGTATAGCATTCATCAATTTAGACCTTATAGCTTATTAATGTTCTGATTATCCCTATCAACCTGGGAGGCTCATTTTTTTGCAACTTATTTTATTCTTTGGTATTTTAAATACATTCATTTAAAAACTAAAATAAAAATATAAAGATGAACAAAAATGTATTAAAAGTAAAAGGATTTGTTCTGCAAAATGTGGATTCACTCATAAGGACCGTAAAGGCCACATGTGGCCTTAAGGTGGTATTTCAGAATTCTGTGGCCTAAGATCATGGCATTGTCTGTGCATCAATAAACAATTTGCTTTTCATTGCCTTCTGTATCATATTCAAACCATGAAGAAAGAGTGATCCCTTTATCTCTTTCCTTACTTCCCTATTTTGAACTCGAGTCTTTTACAAATTTTACTTGTTTGTTTTCTTTACCATTTTGATTACAAACAGAATTATAAAATGTGTAAACCTGATAACATCTTGTAGGCAAACTGATGTGATTTGATGTATTTCTTAACAGTTTTACTCTTAGAAGATGTCCCTTTCTCCTCACTGGATTTACTTATTTTTAAATTATTTTATATGTATATATGTCTTCCTGGGAAAAAGAAAAAAGGCTTTTAAAGAAAGGATTCATTCATAGGTGAGAACATGAGCAAATATAGCTTGTATGATTCTTTAAACTCTAAGAGTAGTCATAAGCAATGAACACTGAGCTGAGAAAAGAAAGGGCAGTATGTCTTCCATCCCATATTTTTGTGCTGAGTTTCATATTAGGGCTGAGTACATTGGGCACATTTTCTTCCATTCTTGAGATACCTTGCTAAGAAGAATATTTTCCAGCTCCATCCATATAAACATGAAAGAGACATAGTCTCCATCTTTCTTTACGGATGCATAATATTCCATGGTGTACATATACCACAATTTATTAATCCATTCGTGAGTGGATGGTCACTTGGGCTTTTTCCATGACTTAGCAATTATGAATTGGGCTGCAATAAACATTCTGATACAAATATCTTTGTTATAATGTGATTTTTGGTCTTCTGGATGTATACCTAGTAGAAGAATTATAGGATTGAATGGCAGGTCTGTTTTTAGATCTCTAAGTATTCTCCAAACATCTTTTCAAAAGGAACGTATTAGTTTGCATTCCCACCACCCTTTGTATATGGGGCCAGTGCCCTACTCACTGAGCCACAGGTGCCGCCTGCTCCTTGCACTTCTTAATAATTGTGTTGTGTGTACATTATAATAGCATATAGTCATTCTGATGTTTCTTTATATTTATTAGTCAATCTTAGTTCTACAGGTAAATATATATTAAAGTTTTACTTCTACTCTTTTATTTGGTCCTTCTTGTCTAATCTCTAGTCATTTGGTTGTGTGAAGTTTGTTCTGTAGTAGAATCTTCAGGAAGGATTTATATTTCCTGAGTATTTGTACGTTTTCAGCATTTTTATTTGAAAGTCACATTGTGTATGAAGTCCTTGGCTCTCATTTTCTTTCCTTGGGGCTTTTAAATATATTAAGATATTTAGTTCATTGTCTTCTGCCATAAAACTTTGCTGCTAAAAAGCATGATGACAGTCAGGTTTTTTTCCCTTAAAAGTGACTTGGTCTTTTTGTCTACACACTCAAAAGACTTTATTTTGCTTAAGAGTTAGTTTTATTAGAATCTCAACGTGGTCTCTTCTGATTAAATTTTTCTAGGCATGTGGTTTGTACTTTCAACATGTATATAGCTTAAAGTTTTTATTTTTTTCAGAAAAATTTTCCTGAATTATATGTTTTAGTATGGATTCTATCCGGTGGCTTTAAATGTCTTTTTTGCAGACTTCTTTGGTATTGGATTTTGCCTTTTTCTCTCTAGTGCTTTAAGTTGTTTCCCAATTCTTTTGACTTTTGTATTTTCCTTAAATTTCCTCCTTTCCACATTCCATTTTTATAAGGCATTATTCATGTATTCACGGGCTTTATCCATTTATTTGTTCTTGTAATTTAGTCATTTCTGAAATGACTTTTCTTTCTAAGCCTTTTCTAAGTTTTGTCTCCTTTCTTTTCAAATATTCCATTTTTTTCTCCGTCAGCTGATTTCTGACTGTGTCTAATTCTTCTGGTATTCCTTCATTGCTTCTATTATTTTTTTAAATTCTTATAGCTAGTTTTGAAATGGTAGCAATTTTTTAAAAATTTATTTTGTGGAATGGTCTCTGGCATGCCTTTATCGCCTACATTAATCTTATTGTCTTCATTATTCTTTTTTCTTACAGAAACTTTACATGAGATCTGTCGATACGTGTTCTTACTGATTTTAAATGTGAAGGATTTTTCTGTATTCAAAGACAAGGAAGAGTCATGTGAACTTGCCTAGTTTCACGGCTTTGGGCTTCTCCATTTTTTATTCTGGAGCTTCTCTTTCCTTTGTCCTCAGTATTTCCACCCTGCTTCCATTTAGTTTGTCCTCCCTGGGATTTCTCCTTTTAAAGGTCAGTCTGGTGAGTTACTCAGGTTAGGTCTCCGTTGCATGATCTCTCTGTTCCGTGGTTCCTTAATCTCTCTCATGAATCACAGCTTTTGAAGGCCCTTCCCAGGTGTGTCTGCCATCTTCAGATCGGCTCCCAGAACTTTCATCACTAGTGAGGATACCTATTTGGGGGGTAAATATCTGTTTCTGGATCTCAGACTCTTGAGAAGTGCTTTTGTTTTCCTCCTGCTTTTACTCAGGCAGGTGCCCATACCGGGTGGGCCTGATGTCAGGTTTAAGTTTCAGAGATGCAGGAATATCTTTTTTGTGAATTTTGCTATAGATGTTGGCCGCAGAATATCTTTTTTATTATTCTAACTTCTCGATCTGTTTTTATGGAGGTTTGGAAAGATGAAGAAATTAGGCCAGTGTTGCCTATACTATCTCACTGGAAACTAGTTTATTCTTAATCTTATGACTCTAAGAGGATTTGAACTCTTTTCCTTAAAAAGTTCTACAGTACGTTATTAAAGGTTATCAAAGAAAATCACTTTGCATATTTGGGGCACTGATCTGCTAGATGATGACAGTCATCTGCTATGAATTTTACCATATGCTCTTTTGGGGTCTTTTGCCATTGTTATATCCTGTCACATTACAATGTGAACTTTAGAAAAGCAGTAAATAGGTTCTTGAGTAATAGAAAATGTGTCCTTTATAAGTCTGGGTAGATACACAAGCTTACTATACATAAAACATATTTATTAAGGCATATAAAAAATCACAAATTGATTTTATTTATAATTTTTTAAAGAGATGTGAATTTTCTAAAATTAAAAAATAATATGTGAATTTAATTTTGTTTATAAAAGACTAAGGAATGCTTTCCCATTTTAATCATTTTTGCTTTTATCTTAAATGTTTTCTTTTCACCTAATAAAAAAGGGAAGGAATGTTTTGCCAACCTCAAGACCCATTTGGATCTGTGGTTTCTAAACGTCAAACCCAAATCGAACACTCCGGAGTTTAACCTTGTTTGCTTTTGGCTAACGTGGCTTCCTGTTTCTAAGAAAGGAAAAAAAAAAAAGTAAAAAAAAAAGTAGATTCCAAAAGTCTATTAAAAAGATCACAAGTTTTCTCTAAAACCCAGTGGCTCACATGACAAGACACTTTGATGAATTAAGTACAAATGAATCTACAAATGTAAATTAAATTTACCTGTAAAATACTGTTAGCTTTATAAATTCGGAAAGGGAGTAGTAAACTGAGACGAAATGTCCTTAGGAAAAAAGCTGCTAGGGTTTGGCCAAACCTAAACATTTGAAAAACACTGTTGCTGGAAATGCATAATGAACCTCAAATTGGTGCAGTTTTTGTGTTTTTTCTTATAATTTTGTTGTACTTATTCCCACAGCCAACTTCAAACAACTCCTTCCCTGCCCTTCCCCCTGAAAAAAACAGGGCAGCTGAAAAGTTTGCTTAAACTTCTTAATACTTTTAATCCTTACTCGTTATAATTTGATTACGGAGACAGATTTTCTCTGTGGGCCTCCTATTAAATCACTTTCAAGTTGAAACAAACCAGAAATCCTTTTAAATAACAGAGCTAGTATTCACTTTAAGCTGCTCGGAATTTATATGGAAATTGTAGAATGTCTCTTCTAAAATGCTGTAAATGTGCTCACAGACTACTGTAATGGGCTTACCCTTCCAATCTAACCAAAAATAAATAAATAAATAATAAATGAATGAACTTGATGTTCTGGCTTATAAAGTAGAGAACCACATTACTCTGCTTTATGTTTGATTATATTTATTTTCTGTGTTCTTAGATATCGACATTGACAGGGTTACCTCAAATTAACATTGGAGGTAAATTTTAAATTCTGTTTGCTTTGATATTATTAGTATCTGGTCCAAAACAATCTTTACATTTTATATTTTAACATGAAAAAGAAACTGTTTAGTCATGTTAAAATGTTTTTTTAATCTCTCTATTTTTGAATAGTTTCAGAATATCCAGGCCTGATATAGATGTTGCGCCTTCAAGAAGCTACATTAAATTATTTACCTGAAAGGAGTCACTCAAAGTAGAAAATTTATAACAGCTGAGGTGTATGGGGGAAGGGATGATAAATGGAGAGAGCAGGAAGTACCACAATTCTTAATTTTTTGTGCATAGAAACTTCTAGGGAGACCTCTTAAAAATGGCTATTTCAACGGGCTTAGCTCCAGAGATTCGGAGCAAGTAGATTTAACCTTAGACTAATTTAAATCTATATTTAAAACATGAAATACCTTCATGTCTTAGTTTGATAAATAACTTTATTAGAATTTTAGATGCCAGGTCTTAAGAAGACTATAAAAGCAATTTGGGAACCTTAGTGCCCAGGGTAGAATTGTTTTTTGACAAAGAAAATTAGCAGTTGTGCTGTAAATAATGACAGAGAAAAAGTTGGGACAAAGCTTATAAAAATGACGGGTGGCTTCATGGTTGAAAAAAGAAGACTGATTAAATAGAAAATTGAAGTATGTTTTTTAAACTATAAGGAACTTACATTATTTTCAAATAAAAACAAGAGGGATTTATAGGTATTAGTGTCTACATAGACACAATGTTTTAAATGCCCAGGCCTACTTCTCCCAGCTCTTTCAGATAAGATGTCACATCAGTCACTGCAACATAAAATTGAGTCTCTGTTCTAAGCAACTTGCTCTAAACCACTTTATACTTTTGTTCTGAATGTGTTCCTGATTTCCTGGATTGTCACTCTATGACTCATATCTTAACTAACAATTCCTCAGCAATGGCTTTGACCTTTGGATTCCCTTCTTTAACCACAATTTAGGCAGAACTGGCCATAATACCGTCCACTGATCCTGCTTCCTCTACCCAAAGCTACAGAACCATGCCATCCTTGAGGGGCGAGGCCTCCTGGAATTGGAGTCAAGGTTGGGCTGTGAATTCACAACTATTTGTTATCTCCACTCATCGTTCCACTCTTGTGTTATTTCTACTGGTACTGACTGGAGTAACATTTAGCTTTTGGGGTTATGTACCATTTGCTGTGGTGTGTTTCAGAGTCAGCCTCCTATAGTCCGATCAGTCTCTATAGGCTTTATGATTCTAAAATTTTTATGGTCACTGTAATTATTAGTGGAGCATGTTAAAAATAGCATTGCTTTTACCCCAGTGGTTCTGGAGAGCAGTATGATTAGTGTTATCCAAAGTGTGATCCTGAGACAGGCATCATCAGCATCAGTTGGGAACGTGTTATAAATATAAATTCTTAGGCTCCCTCTCCATCCTACTGAACCAGGATCCCTAGGGATTGAGCCTAGGAATCTGTGTTTTATCAAGGTAAGCCCCAGACTAACTTACTGACTCTGAGTGATACCAGTGCTGGCCTTTGGTACTTAAAATATAGTGTGATCTCAGATCTGCTGAAGCAGAACTTGTATTTTAACAAAATATCCAGATTTTTGGTAGTACTTGTTTAAAACTGTTTTTAACAAGTTACCTGGGTGTAGACCATCTGCATGAACACATGTCCTGTGCTCAAGCATAGGGCAGTACTGTTTAGTCTCAGCTTGATGTTTCTTGAAAGATTTCTGTTCAAATATATTTCTTCTAGTGCCCCTATGGTTCATAGCACCAACCCTGTGTAATACCCCTGTTTCAGAGCTGATTTGAGGCTTGACTACTTAATACCTATAAAACCTGTTGAGATCCTCTGGTAAATCCCAGGGTCAAGGAAGCATCCATATATTTGAGGCTTTGCTGTCATGAGTACTATAATAGATTTTACCATGACGTTCATATAACTCCCTGCAAAGGATGAAGCCACTCTTAAATCAGTTCTAAGATGAAAGAAATAAACCAAAAAAGTAGGAAAAAAACAAAATAAAACACAAAGCCTATACCTACTTGCCTTCACCCAAAGTAGGATAAGAACCAACAAACTATCCATATATATTCTTTTATTATTCATTCAAATGATCTTGCTGCTAACCAGAGACTCTGCTGGGTTTGCGATGTCTTATCTGTCATTACTGTAAATTCCCAAGCATGAGCTCAAATTTCTGATTTATGTATCAAACTGATGAAATTTTATCTTTACAGATATAAATTGCAAATATTTATCTCACAAACCTTCTCTGATCTCTTTTAAAGATATCACAATATTTTACTGCATTTTCTTACAAAGATAAATGAGAACAAAGATCCTGTTACTGGCTTGCTTTTTGAAGGGGTAGGCATATTTATTTCATTAGAGATTATTCTAAAAGTATAACCTTATCACACAATCTACCTTGTGATGTAATTGCTTGTGCATGTGTCTATTTTCTCACTAAATTGTTAGCCTTCAGAGAACAAAGACCGGGTCTTATTTATATTTTAAATCCCCACAGTTCCTAGTGGTGCCTTTCAAAGCCTCCATAAATATTTATAGAATGAAAAAAATGATCTTCTTACTCCTTCTTAAAACTGGAAATTTGTTCATCCTGTGTCTTTTTAGTCTAGTGCTAACCAGTAGGATAACTGAGCTCAAATATTAAGAAGCTATTTGGCTGATAGGTGGGGACCAATTAATCCCTGTAGATTTATCTGTTTTCTCTGCTCTGTCAGGAGAGATTGTGGATTAAGTGAAACTAGGAAATAGATTCACAAAGAAAATAAAATTGATATTATTGCCAGTACAAACATAGCCTTTTCAACTCATTTAAGTAATCACCTAAAAACCTCATGATCATTTCCTATCTATTAAACCTTCTTATAAGTAGTCATGCTCACAATATAGAAAAAGGGCAGAAATACTGAAAGAAATTATGTCTACTAAATTATGGGAAAGGCCATACTAAAAAAAAAAAAAGACCTAAGTTGAATAATAGGAAATTGCTATTTTTGTAGACAAAACTGATCGAATATTAACAATTTCCTATGGTTTAGCTTAAGCTTGTGGTTCCCAAGAATATTCTATTTGAAATCTTAACAATGCCTACGGATGCCTTTGAAGTAAAAGTAGTTCTTTCAAATAAAAAGACTTTAATTTCTGTCAACTCCAACAGTTGAGTTCAGGAGATAAATAAGTTTTGTAAACCAAGATTCTAAGAACACTGATTGTTAGAAGCTCTGTGAATTTCTTTTTTAATTTGAGTTCTGTTTTTATTACTTTCTAATAAAAAAGGTGTAAGATAAAACAATAAGGAAAATGGAATATTTTATTGTATTTTCAAAATTGTAGTTGCTAAACAACATACATTATATCACCTTTAGTGTTGTTAAAATGAAAATTTGTAGGACTCACTTACTCAATCAGAATTTTGGGTTGAAGTCAGAATTTTTACTAACTATTCAAAATGAATCTTACCATACCAAATCTACTGAAAAACACTGAATTATAGCCAAATCCCTCTTTACCAGAATGAAATAACTAAAGTCTGAAGATATTAATTAAGGTGTCCTAATGTCATCTAACTAGTTAACTAGGATAGGTCTTATTATCCAGGCCTTTTGATTCTATTTTTAATTCTATCATGTAAACTAAGCAAAGGTTTTTTTTTTTTTTTCTATCCTCTCCCCCTAGATATCCTATTGCTTTTTTTCCTTTCATTGAATTTGTTATAATCTAAATGAAAATGAGAAGCAACTCATGGAAGGGCAAGCTTAGGTAGTAGTTTTTCCTATAAAGGGATATATTTTCCCTACTTCTTTAAGTTAATTTGCTAGTGGTTTTACGGAATGTTGTGTTTAATTTACATAATCCATTTTATAGCCTTGGTGCCTGCATCTAACAATTTAGATTTAGTTTCCCCCTGCTCTAGCGTGGACATCTTCTTATAGGTAATTTTGAGAGAAATAAACAATATAATGTTTAACCCATAAAGTTCTAATGAAGAATTCTCATTTTCAAGGAATAAATAATTAATGTTAACTGAATTATCTCAGAAAAATGGATAAAGATTTTTAAAACCAGTTTGGAAAAATGCCATAATTGTATATCTAAATACGATAACCCATGATAATATATAAAACTATAGAACAAATTGTACTTATGAGCATAGATGTCAAATTTCTAATTGATCTATTAGTAATTCCATTTCTATAAATATTAAAAGAAAAATGCACCAAATAATAAATGGGATTTATATTAGGAGTATAATCAAAATTCAGTACTAGAAACCTTTATACATACTTCTTTAGGTTAAACTTAAAGAGATCTGGTTTGGGTTAAATAGCATAAGCACTGTCTCTCCCCCTAAATGTGATTATAAAACTTTGACAGAATGCACAGAAAAAATTTGAATATTCAAAAGCAAATATTAGCAGGAAGATTAAGGAAGAATACTACAACAAATAGGAAGTATACCATTTCACTCCCATTGGTCCTTGGCCTGAAGGCACAACCTGAAATGTGGATGTGGGCACCAGGGTGCAGAAAGATCTCTGGGAAAAGTCCTTTAGTTCTGGCTCAAGGAGAAAGAAATGAAACTTCTGAACCTCAGAGAGTATGAAATTCCTGGAATTTGTTTTCTTTTCCTCTACCCTAGCCTCCAGGCAAGCCTGTAGTGGTGGAGAAACAGGCTTCAATGGGGACCTGTGGGAAACTAAATTCTAAGAGACAGGGAGCTATGACACCCAGAAGGTGGGATAAACATTCCTCTATTCTTCCCTTTGACTGTAGATGTGGGTGTAGTTACAGTAGTGTGTGATAGAAGGGAGTTAATAAAATCTCATCTTTCTGGTAGGAGCTATGAAAAGTGGAGCCCGAGAAAATTGCTAAGTACTGGGGAGACTATGGAGAAGGAGGTACTTAGGAAAAAGATACCACAAATAGAATATTAATTTCTGATGAACTCACTTTTGTGCTGCACATGTACTAAATATTTTGAGAAGTGAACTAACCAACAGACCACAACTCAGGTCATAGACTGACGCTAACTGGGATACATGTGGGACAGATACAAACAGAACTATAAAGGCTTTGAAAATCAAGCTGACATTGGCATAATAGACCACAGAAGGTCTATGAGTTTAGAACTTACAGCCTAAACTTAAACAGGTTGATTGACTACTAAGACAAGAATATTGACATTCTTGATAAAATTTAAGCAAGACATACAGTCTTATAATGTAAAGTTCAAAGCACCCAGGATTCAATTCAAAATAGCATATTAAAAACTAAGAATATTTAAATTTGTGTTAAAAAGATAACAAAGAGATCCAAGAATAGAAATGTCACGAAGTTGGAATCATCGGACAAAGACATAAACCTCTTATTATGGAAATATCAGCAAAGAAATTGCAAACACTTTTGCAATGAATGGAAAAATAAAAAGTTTTAGAAGAGAAATAGAAGATCTGTAGAAGAAACAGTTGACAATATTGGAGCTGAAAAAAGAGTGATAACAACCACAATCAAACTAAATTCTCACTGAATGTGCTTAAGAGCAGAATGGAGATAATAGATGAAAGAGTCAGTGAACTTGAAGATGGATCAATAGAAATTGTGGAATCAGAACACAGAAGAAAAAGATTTTAAAAAATGAGGACACCTATGGACCTGTGTAATAATGACAAAATATCTAAAATTTATGCTAATAGAATCTCAAAGACAGAAAGAAATGCTAAAAAGAATTTTGAAGAAAAATAGCTAAAAAATTCTCATTTGGCAAACAACATAAACTTATAGATTCAAGTTCAGGGAATCTCAGGCATGATGAACCCAAAGAAATATATACCCACATACAGCATAATCAAGCCAATGAAATCTAAAACAAAGAAAAAATTATTGAAATTATTCAGACAAAAATGGTGCTTACTTAGAAAGAAATAATGAGCTTGTTATGGTTGTATTTCTCATCAGGAACCTGAGAGGCCAGAATGGAGTGGGAAAACATTTTAAGAGTACTAAGATATACTCACTAATAATTTGGAACTAATTTATGAGCCATATGGGCACAGAAAGAAGTAAAAATTATTGGATGTCAAGAGGGAAGAGGGAGGGGTAAAAACCTACCTAATAAATACAGTGAACACTATTCAGGTGATGGGCACATTTACAACTCTGACTAAAGAATTATAAAAGCTTTCCATGTAACTAAAACGTTTTTAGTTTTAGCATTAAAACTAAATATTAATATATTGATATTTTAAAATTTAAAGAAAAGTGCTAAGAGAAAATAATCAAAAACTCAGAATTCTGTATTCAGCAAAATCTTCCTTTAGAAATGAAGGTACAATAAAATAAAGGAATTCTCAGATGAAGGCAAATGAAGAGAACAACCAGCAGACCTGCTCTAGAACTGTAAAAGCAAATTCTTCAGACTAAGAGGAAAATTGTCTGAAGGTGGAAGGGAACTTGCAACAGCAGGAGTGAGGAAGAGCAACAGAGGTGATATCTGGCAAATAAGAGACTATTCCTTTCTTATTGAAGTTTTTAAATGTATTTGATAGTTAAAAGCAAAAAACTATGATTATGTGATTTGATTTTTAATATATAAATATAATCTATAAGACAGATAAATAAAAGTAAGGAAGGATAAAGGACCTTTATAGTGGAAAGCTTCTCCATTCATTTTGATTCTAAGTAAACTATGAAAAGTGAAGAATATACACACTTTAATCCCTAGACAGCTACTTTAGTTGTACAAAGATACAGAGTCAAAATCACAGTATGTTACTTAAAATGAAATACTAAAAATGTTCGAATAACCTAAAAGAAGGCATTAAAAGGAAAAGAGAAGATCAAAACAAAGAAAGCAAATAATAAATGGTATACTTACATCCAAACATATCAAAAATCATATTAAATGTAATTGATAATCTAAGCACACCCATTTAACACACCAATCACATACACTGTAACTGTCCGCATAGATTAAAAAAAAAAAAAGATAAAAACATCTCCTCCCCAAATAAAACTCAACTTTATGCTATCTAAAAGAAATTCACTTTAAATAAAATGATATAGGTAGATTATAATGAGAAAATTATTGAAAAATATATGTCATATGTATTATTTATCTCTTCCTGTGTAACAAACTATCCTAAAGTTAGGGCCTTAACCAACTCATGTATTACCTTACAGACCCAGTGACTTAAGCATCTATACTTAGCTAAGCTGTGTCCTGTGGCTTAGGCTAAATCAAAGTATTGTCTGGAACTGTATTTGCAACACAAGACTTGGCTAGGGAAAGGATTTGCTTCCAAGCTCACATACCTGTTGCAAGATTCGGTTTCTTATAGGGTACACTGAGAGCACTAATACCTTGCTGGCTACATATAGAGCTTGCCTCATAGGGCAACAGATCAGATGGCAGCTTGGCTGATGCAGAAATAGCTGGACAGATAGTGCAAGACAGATGGAAGCCATAATATTTTATAACTTAATCTTTTAAGGGACATCCCATCACTATTGCCATGTTGTATTTTTTTTTTTTTAAGGAGAAAATGCTTATGTTTTGCCCATACGAAAATGAAAGGGATTATACAGGCCATGCATATCAGGAGGTAAAGTCATTTGGAGCCCCTTTAAAAGCTGATTACCTCACTATGTGAACACTAATAAAAGAAAGCTGGAGTGCCTTAATTAATATCAGAAAAGTGGATGTCTAAGAAAAGAAAATTACCAAGGATAAAAAGGGATTTTGTACAATGATAAAACACCAATATTCCTGGAAAAAATAATGATTCTAAATGTGTATGCACCTGCGAGCTCAGCAAAAATAGACAGAAAGGGAAGGAGAAATATGAGTCCAAAATTTTATTGGTGACTATAATATTCTTCTCTTAATACTTAATGGAAATAGAAAATCAGCAAGGATAGAGAAAAACAAAACCACCAAACCAACAGAATATAATTGACACTTCAGGACACTTCACCACACAGCAGAATACTCATAATTTTCAAGTACACATGAACATTCATCAAAATAGATAGTACTCTGTGTGATAAAACCTTAAGACATTTATAAAAAAATGTAAGCAAAGTAGGTCCTCCAACTATAATGGACTTAAAGTAGAAATGAATAACAGAAAGATTATAGGAAAGTCTCCAGACACTTAGAAACTGAACAATACACTTTAAAATAATTCATGGGTCAACTGAAGGTTCATTAAAAATATTTTTTATGATATGAAAATGGAGCATACGTAAATTTTGATGCAAATTTAACAATGCTTAAAGGGAAATTTACAGCATTAAATGATTTCATTAGAAAAGAAGTTCTCAAAAAGAAAGCAAACAAAATAAGCCAAAACAAGCAGAAGTTAGGAAAAACACAAAAAGTAGAAATTAAAGAAATAAAACAGAAAAGCAGTAGATAAAAACAAATGAAACCCAAAGCTGTTTTTTAATAAAAGGTCTGTAAATGAATAAAAGACAAAAGGCCAGCCAGGTGGGGTGCTCATGTCTGTAAACCCAGCACTTTTGGAGGCCGAGGCAGGAAGATTGCTTGAAGGCAGGAGTTTGAGACCAGCCTGAACAATACAGTGAGACCTCATCTCTAAAAAACAAAAGAAAACAAAAATAAAAGAATAGTCCCTATTCAGGAGGCTGAGAGGCTGAAGCAGGGGGTTATTTGAGCCTAAGAGTTCAAGATTACAGTGAGCTATGATCATATCACTTCATTCTAACCTGGGTGACAGCAAAACCATTTCTCTAAAAAGAAAAGACAGGCAATGACATAAATTATCAATATCCAGAAAGAAGATAGATATCATATACCCCAGAGATGTTAAAAGGATAGTAAGAGAATATTTACATAAAATAGACTAATTTCTCAAAAAGTATTAACTACAAAAACTCACTCAAAATAAATTAGATAATCTGGGTAGTTCTATAACTCTTAAACTAAATTTGTAGTTAAAAATCTGAAAAATAAATCTCTAGGCTTATATTGTTCTACTGGCTAAGTATAAAAACAAACAAACAAACATAATTTGGTATAATCCCTTCCAGAAATATAGAACTAGAGGGAATACTTTCCAATTAATTATATGAGGCCATCATAACCCTGATGACAAAAACCATACCAAGGTATTTCCAAAAAGAAAACTAAAGACAAATAGTGTTCATGAACAAGGATGCAAAAATCCCTAATGAAATATTACTGAACTGAATCCAGTTCATTATTAAAAAAACATATCATGAACAAGTGGTGTTTATCTTGACAATACAAGGCTAGGCTATATTTGAAAAAAAGTATAATTCATCGTATTAACAGTCTGAAGAAATAGCACTTGATTATATCAAGTGATACAGATACAAAATTTCATAATTAGAAAAGAAAAACTTAGCAATCTAGAAATAGAAGGGAACTTCCTTAGTTCATAAAGGGCATCTACATAAACCCACAGAGAACTTTACATTTAGAGGTAAAAGACTAAATAGTTTCCCCCAAGGACTGGTAACAATGCAAGGATGTTCACTCTTACAACTCCAATTCAGCATCATGCTGGAAGTCCTAGGCAAGAATAAAGATAAATAAATACATAAAGCAAGAGAAAGAAATAACAGGCATACGAATTGAGAAAGAAGAAATAAAATGATATCCATTTGCAGATGAGATGGTTGTTTAGGTGTAATATTCCATAGAAACTACAATAAAACTTATAAAATTAACTCTTCAGCAAGTTCACAGTTAACATGGACAATGCATACAAACTGTTGGTATATATAATACCTTAATGAATCTCAAAGACATCATAGTAGTGAAAAGAGCCAGTCTTCCATGTATAGGGTGTTCTGTATGATTCCATTTATATGACATTCTTAAAAGGCAAGCTATGGGTGGTGCCTGTGGCTCAAAGGAGTAGGGTACTGGCCCCATATGCTGGAGGTGGTGGGTTCAAACCCAGCCCCGGCCAAAAACTGCAAAAAAAAAAAAAAAAAAAAAAAAAAAAAGACAAGCTATGTGGGTAAAGAAAAAACTACTACTTTCCAGGTGTGAGAGATGAGCAAAGGATGAAGATGTTTTTATGAGGTGGCTAAACTATTCTATACCCTGACTATGGTGGTCAATACAATAAGATGTTTATATACATATGTTAAAATAAATAAACTTGTATGCCAAAAATGTTAATTTTATTCTGTGACATTTTCTTTTTATATATCATAGAAAGTTATGTGAGAATATATAATAAT
The DNA here is from genome assembly GCA_963574355.1 of Loris lydekkerianus. NCBI lineage: Eukaryota > Metazoa > Chordata > Mammalia > Primates > Lorisidae > Loris > Loris lydekkerianus. Next base: position 23,729 of record CAUYPK010025817.1, on the reverse strand, counting down.
AAAGAAATAATAAATCAATATCATAAAAAAAAATAAATCACTAGTAATTATCCAGATAAAATTCATTAAGGAAAGAATATATATGTTGCTATAATAGTTTAATATGATAATCAGACTAAAGTAGTTAGTACAGAAACATATCCAACAACACATAGACCCTAATATTGAAACACTTTTCAAAATACATATTATTCATTACATAGTGTTGGAACAAAATGATATCCATTTGGAAGAAAATGAGATTAGAATTCTACTTCATACCATTTCTAAAAATTAATAGTCAAAATATTAATGATAGACTGTGGAAAAATATTTGCCATTTATGTAACAAAAACACCCTTAAGATAAAACTACTGATTTCAGATTAATATAAACACAGACACACAATATAATACACAAAGGACAGATCATAGAAAGGGACAGTTTATCAAAGAAACAATGAAAATTATCAACAACTGTACAAATATGTTTAGTCCCATTTAGATTTTGAAAAACATGACCTACAGGGAGATACTAAAACTAAGGAAATTGTCGATAAATGTATACTGTACTATTAGCACTATAAATTATTATAGCTTTTCTTGGAAAATAATTTGTTAATAAATTGTAAAATATAAAATTTTAACCCAGCTATTTATTTGTGGAATAAGAAACATAGCACAAAAAGTACATGAACAAAAATGTACACTTTATCAGTGTATGCAAATATCAGAAAACGGAGTCAACCTGAATGCCTAGGCCAGGGTTCCAACCTTTTGGGTTCTCTACGCTACATTGGAAGAGTAGGCTTGTCTTGGACCACATGTTAAATACCCAAACACTCGAAAGCTGATGGGCAAAATAAAAAGGTTCAGGCTTAATTTTCATGGTATCTGCTACCACAGAGAAGCAAAAATTTCTCAAATAATAATCCTTATTAGGCAATGATCAATTCAGAATCATTTAAAATTGTTGAGCAGGTCCCAGATTTGTGATTGCTAACATAGAGAATGTATGTATCTGAGTCATAAACATTTTTGTTTTTTTTAATATTTTTTATTTTAAAAGTAAAAGAAAAGTGGGCTACATTAAACTAGTGGGATATTTGGCATTGTATTTGAGACTCTAATGTATCAATATATGGTTTGACAGAAGTAGTTGCAATTCTCAGTGAGTTGTCACAGTGCTTATCAGGTATTTGGTTCTAATTTTACTCTTAATGTGCTTCATTCTTAAAAATAGTTGCTTGCAAATATAGGTACTGCTAAAAAGCAGTGACACAAATAAGTTATGACTTAAAGTAAAAGGTACTTGTCTCTGGGAAGATAGGGCCTATAAAAGTTCAGTAAGGAGACACGATTACATCTTTCTGTAAATTGAATGTCAGACTGCAGCTCTGTGCATTCCTTTTGGAAACTGGCAGGTAACATTTATATTGACTGAAAATGGAGTTACAAATACACCAAGATATTATTTTCCTGGAAATCTGTTTTCAAATTCTTGTATCAAATTGAAAAGCAAAGCTGAATACTTTGCACTGTTCACAGGACTCTGTTTAGCCAATGTGTCAAAATGCATATAACTGGCTTAATTTGTGCTTGCCATAATTTCAGTTTCATTTGGAATGTTGTATGGTTTGAAATATTGTATTGGTAAGCTGATTTTCACCATGAAGACACATGTTTAACTCATTCAGATGAGCAGTTAAATCCACTAAAAATGATAAATCTATGAGTCAGTTTTCATCATCAAGTTTTGGCACAAATTTGGGTTTTTAATATCATAAGCAACTTAACAACATGGGGCGGGACAATCATAAAATCTTTTTGACATTTGGCCTCGACTTAGCAATCTTACTTCTGAAAAGTAAATGTCTCCATAGTCAGCATCAATACTTTTAAGGAATCCCTGGAATTGGAGGTGAGTCAATCCTTTGGCCCTTAAGAAATTCACAGTCTTGACGATTTGCATGATGTTATCCATTTTTAAAGCTTTCGTGCATACATTTTCTTGATGTATCTGCAATGATACTTCATCAAACATGAGTTTTGGGTGGCAATTGCATTATCTTCTATTAATTTTGTGTTCCCTGTCTTTTACCTACTGTTATTAGGGCACCGTCAATAAATTGCTTTAATATATTTTTTTCTGCTTTGCATAAATCTCCCTTTTCTTTTTGAGACAGTTTTATTTTGTCACCCTCAGTAGAGTGCTCTGACGTCACAGCTCACAGCAACCTCAAACTCTTGGGCTTAAGCAAGTCTCTTGCTTCAGTCTCCCAAGTAGCTGGGATTACAGTGCCCCCTACAACGCTGAGCTATTTTTAGAGATGAGGCCTCACTCTGACTCAAGCTGGTCTCAAACGCATGAGCTCAGGCAATTTACCTGCCTCGGCCTCCCAGAGTGCTAGGATTACAGGCGTGAGCCACCACACCTGGCCAAATTTGTTGATTTAGTTGTCTTTTTAATGCCACTAAAGAAGTCATTTCTTCAGTGACAGTATATTCGTTATCAACAATTCTAATGAAAATAGCAACCTGAGTCATATTGGCAGCATCAGTGCTGTCATCCATTGCCAAAGCACAAAATTTAAAATTAGTAGCTTTACACTCCAAACTTCTTTTGATAGATTTTCTAAATTCTTCAATTTGCTTGACAGTCTGTTGAGACAAAATGATTTTAGAAATATCTCCTTTTTTGTCATGGCAAATTATACATACCACACATTCCATACATTACTTAATAAATACCATCAGTGAATGGTTTTTTTTTTTTTTTTTTGCTATTAAATATGCTACCACTTAACTAGCTTGTACAATGGAAATTGTCTTGAATTATAACTTATGAAAAAAAACAACTTTTGGTTGAGAAGACAGGCCTTTTTTTTGTTTTTATTATTTTTTTATTTTATTTTTTATTTTTATTTTATTTTATTTATTTTTGTTATTTATTCTGCTATTTTGTCCTTATGACATACTTTTTCATTGGTATGGAATTTGACAGCGTGTTCAAATTATAGTCTTTGGAAATTTACACAAATTCCTAACAAAATAAGCAGAGTGCCTTACTAGTTGCCTTGACAAAAAAGTAGTCATCTCTCCACTTTTCATTGAATGACCTTATGAATTTGAAAAATTCATTATTTTTTCAAGGGGGTTCTGTATTCTTTTGAGATGTTATAGAAGTCATGCTGGCATTAAAAAATAATAATAGATAAGGGACTATATTTACTTCTATCATGAAACATAATTGACAGGAAAATAGGAAGCAAGGTTTAGGCCTTTCTACATCTTGGCTACTGATGCAGGGTGAGGTGGCCAGCAATGTGTGAGGTGCTGTTGAGGTGTGGAAGTATCCGTATGTAAATAAGAAATCTTACCTGACTTTCGAACAACACTAAATGCCTAATGGTGCAATGGCCAGATTGAAATATTATTGATAATAGCTGCCTTGACATGTCACCAGGAACACATGTTACATCTGATGGTGTCTATTTGACTGTCTGCTCTTAGATAACACACTGGAAGCTGCACACTGCTATAGACATGTACACATGTGTACAGATAGCAAGAGTGTATATATGTTTATTTTACATGACATTGCAGCACATTGTCATCTACAAGTTCCCACTTGAGAAATGTGCAGTTGAGTTTCACCAAAAACTCACAAAAAACTCATAATATTAAGTAAGTTTACTATTTTGTGTTGAGCCATATTCCTTGTCATTCTGGACCATATGTGGCTTGTAGACCGTGGGTTGGACACCCCTGATCTAGGGAAATGACTGAATAAATTGCTGTGTATGTATAGAACACTCTACTACTAAGGCATATCTGTATGTATAAAGATCTATATATATTTGAAAAGATGTTCTTGTTATTCTGTTAATTAATAAAGCAAATTTGATTGTTTAAAAATATGATTCCCCCTCCCACCATACACAAATTCTTTGATACTCTCCCATCAAAAGGCGAGGTCTATATCCATTTCTATTGAATCTGAGCCCTGTGACTACCTGACCAATAGAATATTGGCAAGTGATAGTATATATTTTTAAAAATTTTTGTGACCATTCTTTGAGAAACTGATACCTTCTTATCTTTTGGATGACCTTTGAGAATGAACCACCACAATGTGAAAAATCTCAACCAGCTTTATAGGAGGCCCACATGGTGAGGAATTTAGGCCTGAGAGCTATAGTTGGGGCTGATTTTCCAGCCACCAACCAGCATCAACTTGCCAGGCAAGTGAGTGAGCTATTGGAAGTGGATCTCCCAGTACCCGATGGAGCCCCTGTCATATATGGTGTAGAGCAGAGAGACACAAAGTACATCCCTCTCCCTAGACTTCACCTAAATTGCAGATTTATGAGCAAACTAAATGACTGTTTTAAGTTGCTATGTTTTGGGGTGGTTTGTTACTTAGCAACAGGAATAGCAAAGTACAGAATATATACAATGTTATTAAAAAAAAATCAAAATTAAAGACAAATGCTCTGTACTTGTAAACACTTGAGAGGATTAGGATTAATTTGCAGTGAAAAAGACTCTCTCAACTTCACTTTCAACCTTTGTAAATCAATGACAAAAAAGAAAGTATTAGGAATAAAAAATAAAAAAATTTAAACAAAAAAATCAATAAAGTTCTAAAAGAACTTGAAATAGTTTTATTAGAGGATTATTTTTCGTATCATTCCTGGAAGCATATCAGACTAAACAGAATTATTTATCCTTTTAAATTAGTCTTTGAGGGTGTTACTTATAACCGATGAAATGGAAAAAGTATGTCCTTAGCTAAAATCAGTGTTACTTTTTTTCTCCTATCATACACCTTCTATTACCTTCTCTTCATGTGGCTAATGTGTCTTAACTTTAACCTCATACACTGACATTTCACAGAAGGTCTAGATGAGTCCATTGAATCAGTAATATGCAGTAAGCAATGGACAAAGCACATCAGACGTTAATGAGTGGTTGGCAGTATGATGTCGTTGTCGACATTGTTTACATTAGCCTGAAGAAAGCAGAGCTGTCATTGGTATCTTTCCAATACTGCTTCTGTAGCTGAAGTTGGGGCAAAGTCTGAATTTATTTACTGGATGACAAAAGGAGCTAACATCATGCCATGAATAATTTAATCTAGGAGTTTCCAGACCTGGCTGGTTATATTTTGCCTGAGGAACATTTGAAAAATATATATTTGGGGTTTCATCTGGAGATCCTGATTCAGTAAATCTTGAGTTTCCACTTAAGAAACTATACTCCGAAAATGTTCCACAGGTAGTATTGACAGAATGAGGTTTATGAACCACTTATTTAGTAACCAAATACCAAACAACAATGGTTGGTGGAGGGATATAGTTGACAAAGTTTAGGCAAGGAACTAGGGGGAAAGTGATTTTTACTATTGTACCTGTATAAAGAAAAGTGGCTAATGGCTGTCTGGTTTTCTGAGTTAGAGAAATATGCGTACTTCTCAGTAAATACATATATGCAGTTTATGTAAAGTTCATTCATCATTCAACAAATATTAATTGAGCATCTAACATGATCTAAGAGACTGAAAAATAAGCAATGAGTAAAATAGACAACAATCTTGACCTCATGATGCTTACCTTCTCCTGGGTGTACACAAAAATAAATGTAATGGGTGAAAAAATCATGGGTAGATTAGAAGTGATAGCAAAGTATGAGGATGGAGTTTGAAATGGGAGGAAGGTAAAATTGTAAATAGAGAAGTCAGGAAAGGACTTAAGAGAAGATAACATTTGAACAAAAACCTATAGTAGGCATCACCTCATGAGTGTCTAATTTGCTAACAGCAAAAACCAACACCAAGCCCCCAGTATGGTGTTATTCCTGGGCATCTAGTAATGTTTTTACCTGTTGGGAGGTTACTAGACATTTTTTTAATGGAAAAAGCATATATTTATCTTCACTGGAATTGGTCATATTCTTATTAATCTGCCTTCCCTTCCTGTAGCTAGCCTTACCTTCCTGTAATGCTTCTGCCAATAACAACATCTAGTACTTAGACCCTTATCAGCTGTCATGACATTCTCTATTCCCAAATTGTGTCTGAATAGGAAATTCATTTCACAGGAAAGTGAATACAACAATGGGCCTATGAAATTAACTCATTGCTTAACCTACATCATCAGCTGGTAATGGCTGGCCTAATGCAAAGGTGAAAAGACTTGTTGAAGATTCAGCATTATACTTGGAACACAACAGTTGGAAAGGATGGCATTTTCTTTTCATACAAGATGCAGTATATGCTTTGATTCAAAGATCATTCCAGGTTACAATCTCCCTCATGGCAAGAATATGTGAGTCCCAGAATCAAGGGATGGAAGTAACCGCTTAGTAATCTCAATTTTGTGCCTGAGACTGTTCTTGTCACTTTTATCTTTGCAGCTCTCTCCTAGAATCTTTATCTCAAATTCCCTTTGACACCACTGGGAATGCAAGACTACGGTATCTCATTGTCTTCTCTTTCTCTTCTGGTCAATGATAAACATTTTTCGGATATCCCTTTGATTTTTCTTGCCCTTCTTTTCTTATATTCTCCTGGCAAAAGCACACTCCTGTGTAATTCCAACTTTCATGTAGCTGGAGAAAAACATAAAATCACCCTGAGTGGTCTCACTTTGAATTCATATCCATGATACTTAAAGAGGCCCTTCATGCTTTCAGGAATTGTACTAATTGCTTTCTCACTTTTCTCAAAAAATCTTTCAGATCTCCTATATCCTCAAACCATAATATCTCTCCTTCCTGTTTGCATTATTCTTCCTGATTCATTAAGGGAATTGAAACAATTAAAATAATTTTCCCCATGTCTGCCATTTACCAGCATCTGTACTTAGTCTATCAGCCTATTACCAGTGGTATGTTCTCCATGGCCCTACCTGAGGGTAATCTCTGCATTTGTGCACTGACTCTAGTTCCCTGATGTAATAAATTTTCATAAAGGCAGTAAGAATCCTAGCAAAATCAATCAATCAATTTTCTTATAATGAATAATTCATTAATGTTGCTGGCTGAATCTTGATCAAAAGGAGGTCTGTCAAGATGAAGGAGTAATAATCAGTTTTTAGCAACAAATAAAGATAACCACATGTAGTAATATAGTTTTTGAAGAGTTTTAACCAACAGATCCTGATATCTCAAGGAATCAGAATAATAATAAAGTGAATACTATGCAATTTACTTAATTTTATACTTCCAGATCCCTTATTGGTCTAGGCAGGAGGCACTTAGGGATCTGGTTTCCTTGCCTGTGTACAAACCTACCTAGTATTCCTTCATGGGCCAGTAAAACCACCTTCTCTAGGTTATTTTCTCTGATTTTTTTAGTATTCATTGATCTCCATTGTGTGTAAATTTCCATAACATTATTTGTGCTGTAAGTTTTATCACTTATTCCTAAATCATATTTTATTGCCATTTATTTAGTTTACATCTCACTCCGAGCTCTGACACCTGTTCTGATTTTCACTTACCCCGAACTAATGGATTTCTTATCTTCTCCATGACCTGCTGTTCTCCACGCAGATTTTCAATTATTATACGAAGAAACTCTGCTATGGAGTCTAATGTTAGATGACTAGTAGCAATGTAAGGGGAAATGATAAAGAATTAATAAACTCTAAGGTGAGAAAAAAAATTGAAAGGTTGATAATAATTTATGAATGCAGATATGATTTACCTTAAAATATACAAAGCAAGAATTAGAAAATATCCATTATAGTTAACGTGTTTAAGGCAAGACGGCAACTGTTTACCTTACAAAAGGATTCAGAAACGTGGAATTCACATAGTAACCTGTGGGTTAAATGATCAAGAAAAAAGTATTAAAATGAAAATTATTTTTGAGATACATACCAGTTGGGTAAAATAAGGTATCATGTATTAAAAATAATCTCATGTATTTCCAGTAACCTATAATATTCCATGTTAAATGCATCTTGTTGATTTCAAGAGCAAGTCAGTGAATTAGCTGGATTTTAAGGCAAATTCAACTTATATAAAAATCATAGTATTAGAAAAGATTTACTCAACAGACCCTTAAACAATTCTGTTGTTAACTTTGCTCTTCTTACCCTTGAAATTCCAGGACTTTAGGATGGTTATCTCTTCACACTGAAACACTAATTGGAAACATTAAATTCCTTGACATAATGTCAACATCATGTCTTGCCTGCCAGCTATTTTTTTTTAATGAGAGAATTTTAATTATTTGCTTTTGAATAAATAAATCTTATTCTTGTGGGTAATTGTGTTTTCAATAAACAAAGATACAGTATTGCTGTTCACATTCAAACTGGAAGAAAAATACACTCAAGTAATGACAATTTTGACTTTAAAGCTTAAATCGAATTTTCGGTAATTTAATTCATTATTTATATTTATCATGAAAGTCTCTAAATTTTCAACCACATGTGTTAATGTGGAAACAATTTGGATCAAGGGGGTGGGAATTTGTTTTGAATTCACTTAAACTTAGAAATCCTGAATTACACTTGAGACTCTCAATTAAAGATTTTTAAAGTTTTTTTCTGTTGACTACCAGCATAACCAATATTGTTCTCTAATGCTCTTTATTAATAATACTCAAATTTATGTTTCAGAGAATTTAGCCTGAAAATTATGGGATTTTTTTTTTTTTTTTACTTTATTTTCTCATGTTTTCATATTGCTTTCCTGTGTTATGGAAGTGCTTTACAGAAGGAGAGCATTCTCTCCGTCATTCTGGCCTCACTAATATCTTATCTCCTCTTTTTCAGTGCCCTTAAAAGTGCCAAGATTCCCCCCTTGCACTTAAGTTGTTATAGTGTGGCAGTTTGTTTCTGTTTGTCTCCTTACTAGTGTTAAAGAAAAACAGAGCTCGATAGTAGTCAGAGCCGTCAGAAAAGATTTTATTTAGATTTTATTGCAATAGGGGAAAAGAGACCAGGTATAACACGGGTCTCAATTCCTAATACAGCTTGGACAAGTTGGGATTTATAGCCAAGGACCAGGGTGGGGTTATGAATTTCTAAGATGAAACATCTGAGCTAAGAGAGGATTCTGGCTAAACCAACTTAACAGAATCCTTGTTGAAAGAAGGCCAGTGTAGCCAGATACCCAGGGCGGAGAATGAGGAATATGATCGCACATTTAGGATCATAAGGTGATCCTAAATGTGCGATCATAGCACATTGCTATAGCTGGGCCATGTAGGCCTAACAAGAACAGATGTCAGTGATGAGGACCTGAGTGCTTAGAAGAGCCTGAATAAAGTTCACTCAAGGAGAGAGTCTGACCGGATTCCTTCAAGGCACAGAGTATATCTATTCCCAGTTCTCAACACCATGGAGATCAGGTAGAAGATGCTCACTAAATGTTTTTGAAGGGTACATTAGAAAGAGTGTGTTGGCGTCTACTGAATGATAATGTGTTCCAAATATTAAGTTCTCTCAAAGAAAGAGTGCTGGATTTAGAATCAGACAGACTTGGGTTTGAATCCTGAACCTAACAGTACTTGTGTGACTATGTACAATTTATATAGTTTCCAGGAATTAGTTTTCTCACCTTTAAAATGGGAGTAGTAATACTTAGCTAAAAGATTTGATGTGAAAATTAAATGTACATTTTACCTCCCAGTGGCTATATTCTAGCTATTTCACCTCATCTTTCTTTTAGCACACTTTCCACTATGTTGAGCTTCTTCCCACACAGAGAATGATGGCTATTATACAACATTGACCTCTATTGTGAATTATACTAGAGAAATGTAAGTTGATGAAAAATATCCAGTATGTGACATTAAGCCAGGCTCTTCTTATGTACATATGGAGATGCTCATATATATATATGTAGAGCTCAGATGTTTCTTCTTAGTAATATATATAAATGTATATCTAGTAATAATATAGTATATCTAGTATATATAATAATTATCTAGTAATATTTATGTAATATATCTAATAATATCTAGTAATAATTATCTAGTAATATATAATAATAGTAATATATATTATACATCTAGTATATATTTATATATCTTATAGTATATATTTGTACTATATTATATATTTATATATTATATGTATATTACTAGATATATAGCATTAGATAATATATATTACTATATATAATATATATTACTGTATATAATAATATATATCTAGTATTACTATATATATTACTAAGAAGAAATATCTGAGCTAAGAGAGGATTCTAATATTTTATATATATAGTCTCAATTATAAAATTAAAAGGCATAATAGATGGTCTCTAAGGTTTCTAGAAGTAACATTCTTGAATTATACTCCTTAGGATTTATAGTCCAGAAGCAGATCCATTTCTAGCAACATTGTAAGGTAGGCTCAGTGCCTGTAAGTCAGTGGATAGGGTGCCAGCCACATACATACACCAGAGATAACAGGTTCGAACCTGGTCCGGGCCTGCTGAACAATAATGATGGCTCATAAAAACAACAAAAAATAGCCGGGCATTGTGGCAGGTGCCTGTAGTCCCAGCTACTTGGGAGGCTGAGGCAAGAGAATTGCTTAAGCTCAAGAGTTTGAGGTAGCTGCGAGCTGTGATGCTACAGCACCCTACTGAGGGCAACATAGTGAGACTCTGTCTCAAAAAACAAACAAACAAACAAAACATTGTAAAGTAGACAAATTGACCAGTAAATTCTTTGTTACTTAGATATTAGGAATTTACTATGATATTTTCCTAGGATAATTTTTATTTAAAAAAAACAGAGTTATGATATTTAAAAGCTTGATAGAGTAGATTGTTCATAAATATTTAGGTATCAATGGGAAAATGATTCTCAGGAGGAGAGACAATTTTTAACATTTTTAAATTCTTTATTGTACATATTTAAGGAATACAACATGCTGTTTTGACATGGTTGTTAGAGTCACACAAATTAACCTATCCATCATCTCATGAGGAGGGCCATCTTTCTAATGTCTCCCTTTTTAACTAAGTTTAAACTGATAGAAATATACAACCCAAGAGTTTTTAGCTTCTCTGAAGAAGCATTTTATTGATTTCATTTGGATTCTCTAGAATATTCAAGAGCATTATTTAACATTCTTTTAGTTTATGTAATGAGCTGAGAGACAAGGACATTTTTTCCCTCTGTTCCTTCCTCTTCTCTTCCCCATACTCTTCTCTATCCCTCTTCTTCTCTTATGTGTGGTCTCTGTTTCTCCTTCTCACTCTCTTTCCATTCCTTTAGTTTAAATGTTAGATTTCTTTGAGGACTGCAACATATTAAAAAAACCCAAAATACCCTGTGTCCCCAACAGAGACTGGTATATGAAATACTACATAAAAATTATTTTTCCTACCTTTTTAGACTCTCAGAATATTATGGAGGATGCACATGTTTGGCTACAAAAATTCTTTTGTGAAGTTTGAGTCAAAGTTGTCAGTGTGTCCATCACCCAGATAGTGTACGTTGTGCCTGTTAGGTGTGAATTTGCCCAACCCTTTTTGCCCCCTCCTATCTGCTTGCTTTTTGCTGAGTTTTACTACCAAATGTGTATATAGGTATTGATTAATTAGTTCCAGTTTATGTTGAGTACAAGTGATGTTTGTTTTTCCATTCTTGCAATACTTCACGTTGAAGAATGGTCTCCAGTTTCATCCTGGATGAAATAGTATTAGTTTACTATTTTTTAGATGCTTAGTAGTACTCCATGGTATGCATATACCACATTTTACTAATCTACTCATGTATTGATGGGCACTTGGGTTGATCCTACATCTTTGCAACTGCGAATTGTGCTGCCATGAACGTTTCAGTGCATGTGCCTTTTGATAAAGTAACTTTTTTTTTTTTTCCTTTGGGTAAATACCCAGTAGTGGGATTGCTAGATGAAATGGTAGGTCTATCTGTAGTTCTCTGAGGCAACTTCCTATGAATTTACATAGAGGTTGTACTAGTTTATAGTCCCATGTGTACTAGTTTATAGTCCCACTAACAGTGCATAAGAGTTCCTTTCTGGATCCACACCAGTATCTATTATTTTGGATTTTTTTGATAAAAGCTATTCTCACTGGAGTTAGATGATATCTCATTGTGGTTTTGATTTGCATTTCCTGGATGATTAGCAATGTTGAGCATTAGTTCATTAGTTATTGTCAATTTGTCTAGCTTCTTTTGAAAAGCTTCTTGGCTCTTTCTCACTTTGTTATGCAGAAATGAAAAGCAACACAGCTAGGACCCCCTGTTTTAGAGTTCCTAATGGAAAAAACTTCCTGGGCTTCTGTAACTGCCCCTCTGTTGATGGGGTGCATATGTGATGAATGAGTGAACCGCCCCTATCAACAGAGGGGCAATTACAGAAGCCCAGGAAGTTTTATCATTAAAAACTCTGAAACAGGTAACTGTGTTGTTTTTAGCCAAAAGCCCTTGGAGAAGCTTTCTTCTGTACCTCTACATCAGCCTGTTCTGACAGTCCTGTGATCTGAGTTCTAGCCATGCTATACATAATTTATCTTTTCTATCACTTGGAACAATCCTTTATGTGTTATATTCACTTGCTTTTATCTCATTGTTCTCTGGGTTCTCCTTCCTAGAAAACTTCAGTTTGTTTTTATTTTGTTTTCCCTTAAAAAAAAAGTTGTTGTCCCAGGACTCTATGTCTTTAATCCATTTTTCTTTCCACTCACCCTCCTACCTGGCAACCTCCTTCTATCCTATGTCATCAGTAACTACCTATAATGAATATTGTTAATTTTTTATCTGCAACTCAGATCTTGGTCCTCAGTTCCAGACTTTCACATTTATCTACTTATTCTATATCACCTCCTGAGTATTCTACAAGTCTCTCGATTCTACCGCATTAAAAGTGATCTCATCATCTTCATCTTCTTTCCCTCAAATTTTCCTTCTCACCAGTAGACTTTATAATTCATCTGCCCCCTCCTAAATAAAAAGATGGAAGAATCTGGATTTACAGTCTATCAGTCTCTAAAATGATTCTGTCTCCTGAATATTCTTCAGTATGTTAAGAAAAGTGGGTGGTGTGGGAAGAAGGGATCATAAATCTCTTTCCCTTACATTTTTAAATCCCATTTTCTGGATTGATTTTCTTTTATAAGAAGCAAGGGTCTATATTTGGATCTTTAGTTTCTCTCAGGATTTTGCTGTAATACATAATCTTTCACTTGTTACATGAGAACACTATAATTTAAGAAGTATCTTCCATATTCTATCATTTTATTTTATTTTTACCCCTTTTTTTTCCTTAGCATTCTGGGAAATTTTTCCCAATGCTTTTCTTAACTGCTTACACAACCACTTAATACATGGCTTTCAATGTCTTAAAAATAAGTACTCTCTGACCAAACTGACCTCCCACCATGCACAGAGGACCTGAGTGTGAACCAGACGCCCAACCCAACCATGTAAGTGTTAACACTGGTTATATTTCTCTTCCCATCTTCCCACCTCCTTTCAGTGTTTTTATGCATTAAAAGGCCAAAGAATACACAGTTTATTAACTTTTAAAAAGTCTTTTATCTACATAGACTCACAGAAAAAAAAATAGGAACAACATAAGATATTCCATAATGTCAAGGAAAAGGTTAGAAGAAATGACAAAGATCCTTTTACTTTAGAATAGTTAGGTTCATCACTTTAGGTTTTGAGGTATGATGTTGTGGTCTATGGATATGGGACCTAGAATCAAGATATTTTCTTTTTTTTTTTTTTAACTAATACTGTCTCTGAAAATGAACTCTGTGTGTGGCCATGGACAAATTGCTTAATACCTTCATTTCACTTACTTGATGACTTCTGGTTTCCAAGGTCATTAATTTGAGCCATGATTCAGCTAAATAAATAATGCACTCAGGTTTCATTAAGAATCTCAGACATGCAGATTTCTTTGGCATTATAATATATTTAATTTGTTATTGATAATCACCTCAAATGCCACAAAATGAATGGGAAAGTGAATACTATGCAAGTACTCATTAAAAACATCCCCAAATGCTGGAGGAGACTTCCTAGAATTAAAGAATACCTTGTTTTGTGGTAGAAAACTTTTATCTGAGAGAATAGAGACTGATTTGTATTGGTTTCTTAATTTTACTAGATGCCGTCATTTTCTTGGGCTATTAGATCAAGTTTGTATTTTCAGTTCAATGTTTATCCTCAATAAAATATCTTCTAAAGCTGGAAGAGTACCTTCCAGCAAGTACATTAAAAATTCAATGTCTTCTAACAGAGGGGAAATGTTCACACTGGAAAGTCTTTCACCTCAAAGTACAAGAGAATGCCAAAAATCTCTACCACCACATATTGCTTGGTAGTAAGATCAGTGGGTCATATGGAGTCAACTTCAGTTAGCTCTAAATCTAGATGCATGTATTAAGGGCCTGTGTATTGGACTACTTTAATCATAATAAATTATGACTAATGTATTTATTTCATCAGCTCAGTATTGTTATTTGTTTTCTTCCTTCCTCTCTTTTTACCTTGTTCTCATATTTGATGAAATATGTTTTGTTGGCTTAGTGCATGTAGCTCAGTGGTTAGGGCACTGGCCACATGCACCAGGGCTGATGGGTTCAAACCTGGCCCGGGCCTGCTAAACAACAATGACAATAATAACCAAAAATAGCTAGGCATTGTGGCAGGCACATGTAGTCCCAGCTACTTGGGAGGCTGAGGCAAGAGAATCACTTAAGCCCAAGAGTTTGAGGTTGCTGTGAGCTGTGATGCTACTGCACTCTACTGAGGGTGACATAGTGAGACTCTATTTAAAAAAAAAAAAAAAATGAAATATGCTTTTTTGAAGTTACTAGTTTCAGATCATCTGACTTGAACATGGAATTCTGGAATTCTTTGGATTGTGTAGTTCATATAAATATGCACTTGTTGCATATTTAGAATGTAACTGAGGGATCTTTTGATACTCATATTGTCTTAGCTATTTTCTGCTGCTATAAGAGAATACCGTAAACTAGGTAATACATAAAGAAAAGAGATTTATTTAGTTCACAATTCTGAAAAATGAGAAGTCCCAGAGCAAAGGGCTTTTTTTGGTGAGGGCTTTTTTGTTGTGTTATAAAATGGCAGATGGTGCCAAATGGCAAAGAAGTGTGTATGCAAGAAAGGGAGATCAAACTTCATCCTTTTGTCAGGAACCCATTCCAGCAATAATGAACCCACTCCTGTGATAATGGCCGTAATCCTAGTTACTTCTGAAGTCTTACCTCTTAGTGCTCTCGCACTAGCAAATCCCTTCCTCCCTCTCTCTCTCCCTTCCTTCCTTTTGACTCTGTCATCCCTGGGTTAGAGAGATATGGTGTCATAGCTCACAGCAACCTCAAACTCTAGGGCTCAAGTGATCCTCTTGCCTCAGCCTCCTGGGATTACTGGCACCCACCACTCTGCCTGTGTAGTTTTTCTATTTTTAGGAGAGACAGGATTTCATTTTGCTGAGGCTGGTCTTCAACTCCTGAGCTCAAGTAATCCAACTGCCTCTTAGAGTGCTAGGATTATAGGTGTGAGCCACTGTGCCTAGCCACAGATAAATATCGGCATGAGTTTTGGAGCGACATTCAATCATAGTATGTATATTGGCCAATTGAATGAGCCAATTTTAAACTTTCACCAACATAATTTGAGAATGCAGTTACTCAACATCCACACTACACTTGGTATAGTTATTTTAATTTTAGCAAAATAATGAATATGTAGTGATCCTAAATTTTGGTATTAATATGAATTTCCTAGATGAGTAATGATATTGAACATATTTTAATGTGTTTATTATCTGAATGTATTACTTTATGAAGTTTTTTGATGCCTTTTGCTCGTTTTCCTATTTTGTCTTTTTCTTACTGACTTATAGATATATCTATATAATTATTTTGTCAGATGGACATATACTAAAAATATTTCCTCAGTCTGTGACTTATGTTTTTACTCTGTTGTTGATGACTTTTGATAAGTAGAAGATTTTATTATTAAAATTTAATATTTTAATCTTTTTTCATAAAGAGTGCTATTTATACCATATTTAAGTTTGAGTTTCTTTTCTTTTTTTTTTTTTTTGCAGTTTGGCCAGGGCTGGGTTTGAACCTGCCACCCTCGGTATATGGGGCCAGCGCCCTGCCCACTGAGCCACAGGCGCCACCCTATACCATATTTAAGAAATGGTCCACCTTAAGGACATGACAATCATCTTCTATGTTTTCTTCTAGAAGACTTATTGTTTTACCTTTCACAGTTAGATTTTGAAGGTCAGATTTCTATATTTGGTATTACATAAAGATTAAAGTTAATTTCTTTTCATATGGATATTCAATTGACCCAGAAACACTTATTGAAAAGATTGCTCTTTTTACAAGAAATTTCAATACTATTTTATCAAACCAACTAAGTATGTTTGAATGGGTCTAATTCTGTACCCTAATTTGTTCCACTTGTTTATTTATCTGTTGTTGTGCTAATTATTCTTTATCTTGATTATTTTTAGTCTTACAATAACTTTTGATATTTGGTAGTATAAGTTTTCCAGTTTAGTTTTCTTCTTTAATATTTCCTTGACTATATGAAATTCTTGCATTTCCATGTTCATTTTAGAATAAAGTTGTCAGTTTACAGAAAGGAACAGACTTGAATCTTGATAGGGATTATACTGGTGTAGGAAGAATTGGCCTTTATTAATATTGAGTATTTTAGTCCATTTACAGGATATATCCCTTAAGCCATTTGGGTGTGAATTTCTCTCTCCAATGTTTTGTGGTTCTCAGGGAAGAGTCTTGTGCTGTTTTATATATGTACTCCTAGTTAGTTGATGCATTTGGATGGTAAAATAAATAGCACTGCTTTTTTATTAAATTTTATTTTTCAAGTATTTCTATTAATAATATAAAGAAATACAGTTGCTTATCATTTTGGCCTTGTTTCTAGTGTAAGATCAAATCTTATTTAAATGTTTCTTTATTTTTAATAACCTGTTCATAGATTCTTTTCAATTTTCTAGAGACAATCAAGTCATCTTTGAATAACGGCTTTTGTGCCTCTGAACTTTTGTGTCTTTTCCCCTGACTTTTTTGAGCTAGGTTGGAGCTGCAGTGAAATGTTGAACCCAAGTGCTCACACTGGATATTGTTTCCTTACTCCTGCTCTATTGTCTTCAAAATTTATCACTAACTGTATTTTTTGGTAGATATCTATGAGTTAGGAAAAGACCTTTCTGTTCCTAATTTACTGAATTAAAAAAATGAACAAGTATAGGACTTTGTAAATATTTTAACTGAATCTATTAAGATCATCACATTAGTTTTATCCTTTAATTTGATGACTTACACAGGTAGGTTTTAAAATACTAAATCAATTTTCTGATCCTGGCACAAGCCCCAATAAATTATTCCATATTTTCTTTTTATATATCATTGGATATAATTTGATAATATTTTGGTTCAGATTTTCCATCTAGCTTCATGAAATATATTGCACTATATATACTTTTTCAGTCCGATAATGTTCTTATTAGGTTTGGCCATGAGGGTTATTGTCCTCATAAAATGAGTTAGAAAATTTTCTGCTCCCCCTCCCTTTTTTTATGTTGTAAGAGATTTTGTGTAATGGTATAGTTTTTTCTCTTCATTAAATATTTCATACTGTTTTCTAGATATGTCTTCAAGGTCTAAAGATTCTGCTGTAAGACAATTTTTAAATTACAAATTATTATTAATTTTGGATTATTTCTATTTTTTATTCTAAAATCTTTTTAATGCTGTGGAATCTATAGTAATGGCTCATTTTACAGTTAATATTGATAAATTAAATTTTCCTATCTATTTTTCTCTTTATCACAATTGCTACTATTAATAAGTCACATTATATTGGTATTATAGTAATTTTATTATGTGTAAAACAATAGACATAATGTTAAATCTTTATTCACAAATTACAATAGTATTTTTAATTTTTTCTATTGTGAGCTTATTTTCTAGTTAATTGACTTTGTGTATTTATTCTTTCTTTCTACTTTCTTTGAGTTTAATTTGCTCTTTTTTCACTAGCTTCTTGAAATAAAAGATTAGATTAAAAATTTTCAGTATTTTAGTTATGTCTCAAGATATAAAATCAAAGTCCACAGGTCAGTTGCCTTTGTATATGCCAATAACAGTCAAGATGAGAGGCTTATTAAGGACACAACTCCCTTCACGATAGCTTCAAAGAAAATTAAATACCTTGGAATATACCCAACAAAGGAGGTGGAGGACTTCTATAAAGAAAATTATGATATCTTAAGAAAGGAAATAGCAGAGGATATTAAAAAATGGAAGAACATACCATGCTCATGGCTGGGAAGAATCAATGTTGTTAAAATGTCTATTACTTCCGAAAGCAATCTACTTATTCAATGCCGTTCCTATTAAGATAACAACATTGTAGTTTCAAGATTTGGAAAAAATATTCTGCATTTTGTATGGAACCAGGAAAAATGCTGTATAGCTAAGGCAGTTCTTAGTAATTAAAAAAAGCTGTGGAAATCACCATTCCAGATTTTAGGCTGTACTACAAAGCCATAGTAGTCAAGACAGCATGGTACTGGCACAAAAATAGAGACATAGACATTTGGAATTGAATAGAAAATGAGGAAATGAAACTAACATCTTACAACTACCTAATCTTTGATCAACCAAACAAGAACATACCTTGGGGAAAAGACTCCCTGGTCAATAAATGGTGCTGAGAGAACTGGATATCCACATGTAAAAGACTGAAACTGGACCCACACATTTCTCCACTCATAAAAATTGATTCAGATGGATAAAGGACTTAAATTTAAGGCATGAAACAATAAAAATCCTCAAAACAAAGAAAAATCCTCAAAATCCTCTAGGAAAAACACTAGAAGACATTGGCCTAGGGAAAGACTTCATGAAGAAGACTGTTGTGGCAATTGCAACAACAAAAATAAACAGATGGGACTTAATTAAACTGAAAAACTTCTGTACAGCTAAGGAGACAACAACCAAAGTAAATAAACAACCTACAGAATGGAAAGTATATTTGCATATTTTGAATTAGACAAAAGCTTGATAACTAGGATCTATAAAGAACTCAAATTAATCCACATGAAAAAAAGCCAACAATCCCATATATCAATGGACAAGAGACATGAATAGAACCTTCTCTAAAGAAGACAGATGAATGGCTAACAAACATATGAAAAATGTTCATCATCCATCCCTATCTATTAGAGAAATGCACATTAAAACCACCCTGAGATACCATCTAACCCCAGCAAGAATGGCCCTCATCACAAAATCTCAAAACTACAGATGCTGGTGTGGATGTGGAGAAAAAGGAACACTTTTACACTGCTGGTGAGACTGCAAACTAATACAACCTTTTTGGAAGGAAATACAGAGAACCCTCAAAGCACTAAAGCTAGACCTCTCAGTTGATCCTGCAATCCCATTACTGAGCATCTACCCCAAAGGAAAAAAAATCCTTTTATCATAAGCAGACTTGCATTAGACTGTTTATTGTAGCTCAATTTACAATCGCCTAAATGGGGAAACAACCTAAATGCCCACCAACGCAGGAATGGATTAACAAGCTGTGGTATATGTACACCATGGAATACTATTCAGCCATTAAAAAAATGAAGACTTTATAGCCTTTGTATTAACCTGGATGGAAGTAGAACACATCATTCTTAGTAAAGCATCACAAGAATGGAGAAGCATGAATCCTATGTACTCAGTTTTGATATGAGGACAATTAATCACAATTAATGACACAGTGGGGTTGGAGGAAGGGGAGAGCAGAGAAAGAAAAGAGGAGGGAGGAGTGGGGAAAGGAAGAGCAGAGAGAGGGAAGGAGGGAGGGGTAGGGCCTTGGTGTGTGTCACACCTTTTGGGGGCAAGACACTATTGTAAGAGGGACTTTACCTAACAATTGCAATCAGTGTAACCTCAGTGGTTACACTCAGTGGTTACTCAGCAATCAGTGGTTTCTTGTACCCTCAATGAATCCCCAACAATAAATTTAAAAACAAATTTTTTTCAGAATTTTTTACTTAAACTATTTACTTCAATTCTTCTGATAACTTCTTGCTTCTATCTGGAATAATTTTCCTTTTTGTCTGAAAGACCTAGTTTTTATATCTTTAGCAAAAGACTGCAGTGGAAAATTTTCTCAGCATTAGAATTTCTAAGAACATGTTTATTGGATATTTACTAAAAACAATTTTTATTTTATTATAAATTGATTTTTAATTTCATATACAATGGAACCTCTAATTTCATATACAGTGGAACCTCTAAGTTGACCATGCAGGGGACTGTAACAAACTGGTCAAAATATGGAGGTGGTCAACATAAGGAATTAGATTTACTAATTGTGGTACATGTTTGATACATGGAAATTACATCTATTTAAGGAAGTGGTCAACAATGGCAGTTCTACTGTATTTATGGAGTACAAACTAATGTTATGATTTATTTCTTATTTTTTACTAATACAATTTAGAATAATTACATCAAGCTAGTTAATGTCTCTATGACGTTGAACTTACCGTTTTTTTGTGGAGAACATTTGAAATGTACTCTCTTAAGTACTGGAATATAAAATGCACTATTTTTAACTATATTTACCATGCTGTGCATAGTTTCAAAATATAACTTATTTCTTCTCTTTAACTGAGAAGAAATCCTTTTTCATCTGCTTATTTCCACCATCCTCCAGCCTTTGTAATCACCATTCTATTCTTTACTTCTATGAATTTGGTTGTTTTAGATTCCACATATAAGTGAGAATATGTGGCATTTGTCTTTCTGTACCTGGATTATTTTAATTAGCATATTGTTCTCCAATTCCATGTATATTGCTGAAACTGAAAGAATTGACTTCTTTTTAAGGATGATTATTATCCCACTTGATATATATGTATGTATATGTACTGTACATATGTATATGTACAGTGTGTATACACACACACAAATATACACTACATTTTCTGTATCCATTTACCTGTTGATGGACACTTGGGTTGTTTCTGTAAATGAGCTATTTTGAATTGTGCTGTAATGAGCATGGGAGTGCTGACATCTATTTGATAAAGGATTTCGAATCTTTTGGATAAATACGAAGAAATGGGATTGCTGAATCATATGGTAATTCTACTCTTATTTTTTTGAAGAACCTGTACAGTTTTCCATAATAGCTATACTATTTACATTCCTTCTAACAGCGTACAAAAAGGTTCCCTTTTCTCCACGTACTTGTTAGCATTCGTTATCGTTTGTCTTTTTGACAATAGCCATTCTGACAGGTGTGAGATGATAGAATGGTCATTGTGGTTTTAATTTGCATTTCCCTAATGATTCATGGTGTTGAACATTTTTTCACATACCTTTTGACCATTTGGATTTCTTCTTCTGAGAAATGTCTATTAAGGCCTTGAACTATTTTTTTAATTAAATCATAACTATGTACATTAATGCATTTATGGTGTACAATGTGCTGGTTCTATATACAATTTGAAATCCTTTCATCAAACTGGTTAACATAGCCTTCACCGCATTTTCTTAATTATTATGTTTAAGCATTTTTCTACACTTAGTAGATTTGACCATTTTTTAACTGAGTTATTTTCTTGCTATTGAACTGAGTTCCTAACATATTTTGAATATTAATCTCACATTTAATGTATGACTTGCAAATATTTTCTTCCAATCTGTAGATTGTCTCTTCACACTATTTATTGTTTCCCTCACTATGCAGAGATGTTTAGCTTTATGTAATTCTTTTTGTTTATTTTTGCTTCTGTTGCTTGCAATTTAGGGGTCAAATCCAAAAAGTCATTGCCCAGAACTCTGTTGTTTAGTTTCCTTCCTGTTTTTTGTTTTTTTTTTTCCTAGTAGTTTTATAATTTATGTTCTTACATTTAAATCCTCAATCCAAGTTGAGTAATTTTTGTATATGGTGTGAGATAAGGGTCCAATTTCATTTTTTTCAATGGAAACAGTTGTCCCAACACAATGTTTTACAGAGACTATTCTTTCCCCATTGTATATTTGTGGCACCTTTGTCAAAAATCAGTTTGACTTAGAAGTGTGAGTTTATTTCCAGGCCCCTTATTCTGTTCCATTGATCAGCGTATCCATTTGTATGGCAGCACAATGCTGTTTTAATACTATCACTTTGTTGAATAGTTTGAAATCAGGTAATGCCCTGACTTCAGCCCAGTTCTTTTTGCTTATTATCACTTTGTTTTATTTACAAAAAATCCATGTTTTATTGTGGTTTCATATTATTTTGAGTTTTTTCCTTTTTTATGAAAAATAACATTGGAATTTTACTGTGATTTCAGTCTATCTGTCAATTTCACTGTGTAGTTTTGTATGAATATTTTTAATAATATTAATTCTTCCAATACATGAACAGGGGATATAGTTCTATAGTTCCAATTATTTGTGTTGTCTTCAATTTCTCTCATTTGTGTTTGATAGTTTTTTTTTTTTTTTTTTTTTTTTTTGCAGTTTTTGGTGGGGGCCAGGTTTGAACCCGACACCTCTGGTATATGGGGCCGGGGCCCTACTCCTGTGAGCCACAGGTGCCACCCTGTGTTTGATAGTTTTTATCGTATTGGTTAAATTCATTCTTTAGTTTTCTATATTTTTACAGTTATTACAAAGGGAATTGTTTTCTTGATTCTTTTTCTTTATTGAATTTTTTGATTGGTTCTTTTTTTTTATGGTGGATTGTTTTACATTTTTGTTTTATAAGATTATGTCCTCAGAAAACATTAACTATTTCACTTCTTCATTTTTATTAGAATGCCTTTTATTTCTCTCTCTTGTCTAAATTCTCTGGCTAGGAACTCCAATGCTATGTTGAATAGGAGTGGCAAGAGTAGGTATCTTTATCTTTTTCCAGATCTTAGAGAAAAGACTTTCAATTTTTCACTATTGAGTACAATGTTAACCATGGGCTTTTTATATATGGCCTTTGTTGTGTTCATGTATATTTCTTCTACATCTAATTTTGTTTCTTTAAATATTTGGTAGAATTTAGTTATGAAGGCTTTGGGCTTTTCTTTGATGGGAAACTTTTAATTACTGATTCGATCTTTTTCTTGTTATTTATCTGTTCAGATTTTCTATTCATGATTCAATGTTGGTTGCTTGTAAATGTATAGACTTTTATCCATTTGTTTTTAGTTATCCAATTTGTTAGCATATATGTCTCTTATGATACTGTGTATTTCTGTGATGTCGGTTGTAATATCTTTGCCTTCATTTCTGATTTTATTTATTCAAGTCTTTTCTCTTTTTTGATAAATAGTCTAGCTAAAGATTATTAATTTTATCTATCTTAAAAAATTCCAATTCTTAGTTTTTCTGATCTTTTGAATTGTTTTCCTACTCTCTATTTCATTTATTTTTCTTTTCTTTTTATTTTTTTCCTAGAAAAAAGGTATGCTCTGTTGACCAGGATAGAGTGCAGTTGTACGATCATAGTTCACTATAATTTTGAATTCCTGAGCTCATGTTCTTCTCCTGCCTCAACTTCCCAAGTAGCTGAGTCTACGGGTGTGTGCCACCATACCTTTGTTTTTTTTTTTTTTTTTTTTTTTTTTTTTTTTATTGTGGAGAAGGGGCAGGGAAAGAAGGCGGGGGAAGAGGTGAGTGACAGGGTCGGGCCAGTGGCATGGTACCACATTGGCTGTATCTAGGTAGAGGCAGTTTCAGGCC
>CAUYPK010025813.1:0-12635 GCA_963574355.1 Loris lydekkerianus | reverse complement strand
TGGGGGATGTCTTATTCGGGTTGAGTCATGCTGGAGTTCTGAAACTGTCTGCTATCTGAATTTCAGAATCTCCTGGCATATCTGGAAAGTTCTCCTTCATAATCTCATGGAGAAGAGACTCTGTGCCTTGTGAAGCCACTTCATCACTTTCGGGGATCCCTATAAGACGAATATTGGTTTTCTTCGAAGTATCCCAGAGCTCTCTGAGAGAGTGGTCTGTTTTTGCTCTCCATTTCTCTTCTTCTTTGAGGGTTTGGGAGCATTCGAAAGCTTTGTCTTCAATGTCAGAAATTCTTTCTTTTGCTTGCTCCATTCTGTTACTGAGGGATTCTACTGTGTTTCTCAGATCTTTGAGGGATGCAACTTCTTGTCTCAATGATTCAAAGTCTTTGGTCATTTGCTCTTTGAATCTGTTGAATTCTTAATATAACCTTTGGAATTCTAATTTGATCTTATTTGCTATCCAGATCCTGAATTCAATTTCTGACATCTCAGCTATTTGTTTGTGCATGGGGTCTTGTGTTGTTTCTACACCATTGATCCTTGGGGGAGTTGATCTACTCTGATTATTCATATTGCCAGAGTTTTTCTGTTGATTTCGCCTCATGATTGCTTTTCACTGTTGCCTCTGGCCGTCCTCAGAGTTGGGGTGGTGTCTCTCCAAGATTAAACCCAAGTGGGATCACTCTATTGTTGCTGGATCTTTGTAGGGAGTGACCCTGTGTAGTTCCTCTGGGGCTGCTGTAGTTAGGGAGTTCTGGTTGTGGAAGCAGCTCCAGTGTGCGATACACCCAGATTCAGCAACAGGGCTGGGGGTTGTGCGTACGGTTCTCTGTCCCTGGTGCCCAGTGACTTTGGCACAGAGAACTCAAGGCTCTAGCAGTCTCTGGCCAGGAGAAGGGCTCTGCACAGAGGCAGGGAGGGCTCCAGAGGGCACACAGTTACCAGAGTCCCTGGTCAGATAGATGAGCTAGTGTGGAAGCTGGGAGGACACAGGAGGGGGGACGCAGGGTTGTGTGGCTCCCACAGTTCCTGGTCAGGAAATGTGGAACCCCGGTGGGTGCAGGACACCAGTCAGGGTTCGCTGCATGCCTCTTATGGAAGTCTGGGCAGCACCAAGCCCAGGAGTTTGAGGTTACTCTGAGCTGTGACGTCAGGGCACTCTACCCAAGGCAACAGCCCAAGGCTCCAGTGTGCCAAGACTGTCTCACTCTGCCCCTTAGGATTAGGGCTGTGAGGCAATTCAGTCCCCGCCTTTAAGCTGCTCAGTCAGTAGGTTACTTTGTCCTGCCCGTTCCTTGCTCTGGAACCCTGAGGGTGGGGCTTGCTGGAGCAGTTTTTTCACACAATGGCTTTCACTGAGCACAGCTCAGTGGCTCATTTTGGGGCCCCAGACAATGCCCAACGATCTCCACACTTCTGCTCAAGCTCTCCCCAAGGCAGCTCAACTGAGTGCCAAGTCCAAGAACATCAAAACAGTTCACAGGTAAGGCCTTTCCAGTTTGCAGTCTCAGTGCTACTTGTACTCACGGTTGCTGGTGTGATTAGGTCGATCGAACACACGCAGCCACTTGCCAGATTTCCACTGTTTTTGTCCTCCTCCTGGGGTCCAGAAGTCCCTTGCTGGCTCCCTGTATCCTCAAAGGGATGATCATAGGCAGATTCCACCAGCCAGAGATGTCTGGAGTCTTGTCTCCCCAGATTTTCCGTGCCCAGTTGCAGGGAAGCTGTTACTCAGCCGCCATCTTTAATCCCTCTTCTATAGCCAAATTTTTGTGTGAAAAAATCTTTCTCTGCCTGTTAACTAATTTCACAAGCTTCCAAGGGCTTCAGTAGAAAACTGCAAGAGCTCCAGGAACACCCATACTCAATGGCTGACCCCCATCTGTCACGTGCAGCTAAAGGGAGGCGCTGGGCTGTCCCTTGGGACCACTCTTCTGGTATCCATGCTGTACGTTATTTGCAGGTGAGAATGTTCCCAGGTTGTGACTGATGTGGTACATGCTCAGTGGACTTCCCCGGAGACCCAGTTTCCTTTAAGTCACAAGGCCAAGATTTCTGCAGAAGCCATGTCAGGCATTCCGGGTCTCAGGGACTCAGATGCTCACACTGTGGAAATGAAAGACTCCATCCCACTCCCTCAGGTGTGGTGACATTTGTGCTGCATGAGAGCAGGTGATCTGTAAACTGATAGTGTTCTCAGCTCGGCCTTCATCACTCTGCTGACACCTGTATCCTGGGTCAGATCAGCCACTGTGGGGGAATAGTTCATTTCCTCCTTTCTAAGTAGCCACCAGCAGGAATTTCTGCCCTGTGATATCGATAGGGGAGAGTTTGCTTCAGCTGAGCTGGGAAAGGACATTTGGACTTTTTCATCAAAATTCCACTTCAAATGGTTTAAAACTTCACCATAGGTATTCTATCCTATTTAAAACAAAAATCTGCTCAATTACAAAAAGTATAAAAATGCAGAGAAGCAGAAAGAGGGAAAACCATCCGTCTCCCCTGGAAGGTTCTGGTTACCCCTCCCTGCAGCTCCCTGCAGACCGGGGTGGGAAGGGACCCTGGAGCCACTTTGCAGCCAACTCGGGTCCCCCCACCCACTGCTGGTTTCTGTGTCTATGCCCAGTGACGTCTGTGTAGGGCTGCTAGTGCAGTGGGGCTGTATGGTGTGTTTGGAATCTTGTTTCTCAAAACGTTATCATCAATAAATAATTGTATATGACATTCCAGACTCTTCTAACCATTGCTTGTCTCTGCTGTGTGCTATTTCCAAACTGAGCACCCAGCTACTCTTCTTTTGTGAACTTTATTCATTGTTGTAAATAACATCTGGTTAACATCCTGTACCTAAAGGTATTTTTGAATTTTAGATTTTCTTGTAAAACCATAGATTTCTCAAATACAAATTTGTAGGTCAAAGGGCAGGATCATTTTTAAGGATCCTCACACATGTTATCAAATTGCTTTTCTAAAGCACCCCACTGACTTACATTTGCTCACTCAATACATATTCATTAAGGCTCTGTGCTGGGACTGTTCTAGATGCTGGAGATAAAAGTGATAATGAGAGTAGGTCCCTGCCTCAAAGAATGTGTTTCAGTGAGACAGACAGACAACAAATAAAAACAATTATTCTGATGTCAGTGATAATTGTCACAGAGAAAATATGCCTGGGCAAGTTTGGTGGTGCTGAGGATGGCAAGACACTGACCAAGATGTTTCTGAGGACTTGATCCTTGCATGTGAAAGCAGAGCCCTGTAATGGTGAAAGGAAGGAGCTGTGGGGACCCGGGGAGGAGGAGAATGTGAGAGTCACAGCAGGGGCAGGTGCTGAGACAGGATGGAGCATTAGTGGAGAGGAGTGAGCTGGGCTGACAGTGGGGAGATGAGGCCAGAGGGGCCCATGACGAGGGGCTTGTAGGAAAATGTGAGGGGCTGGGATTTCATTGTGCCTGAGAAGGGGAGATGCTGGAGTGTTCCCAGGACGTGATGGGAAAGACATGTTCTGATTCCCATTTGAAAGGTTCACACTGCTTCTTGCGTGGGTGATGGACAGAGGGAGTGAGAGTGAACACAGGGCCTACCTAGAAGGCCTTTCTGGTTTGCTACCCAAGGGAGGTGTGAGAAGAGATTGGATTTAGGGTGGGTATATGTTTTTTTTTAATTGTGGTAAACATACATAACATGGAATCCACCCTTTAAACATGTTTCAGTGTACAATTCAGCAGCACATGTGTAACTGATCCACATTACAATCCTTGCAATCACCACAAATATCCATTTCCAGAAACTTTTCATCATCCCAAACAGACACTCTGTACCCATTGAACAGTAACTCCCCATTCTCCCTTCTCTCAGCCCCTGGTAACTTCTACTCGACTTTCTGTTTCTGTGAATTTGCCTGTTTGAGCTGCCCCTTACAGGTGAAATCATATAATATTTGTCTTTTTTTTCTGGCTTATTTCACTTATCATGCTTTTGAGGTTCATCCATGTTGTAGCCTGTATCAGAATTTCAGTCCTTTTTAATACTGAATAATATTGTGTGTGTGTGTGTGTGTGTGTGTGTGTATACACACCTATACATGCATGTGTTCCACTCTGTGTTTATTCATTCATCCACTGAGGAGCACTGGGTTGCCTGCACCTTCTGACTATGGGAATGACGCAGCTATCAGCATGAGTCACAAAGATCTGTTCCAGTACCTGCTCTTGACTCTTTTGTGTATATGCCCAGAAATGGAACTGCTGGATCATGTGGCAATTTTATTTTTAGTCTCTTGAGGAACCATTCTGCTGTTTTCCATGGTGGCTGCACCATTGTACATTACCACCAGCAGTGTCCAACGATTCCAATTTGTCCACATCCTCACCAACACTTGGACTAGTGAAGGTGACCACCTGTTCATGTGCCTATTGGCCATTTGTGTATCTTCTTTGAAGAATTGAATTGACACATTCATGTCTTTTACCCATTATTGAGTGGGGTATTCTTGATTTTTTATTGTTAAGCTATAGTTCTTTATGTATTCTGGATGCTAATTCTTTTTCTTTCCTTTTTTGGGGGGACAGAGTTTCAAGCTGTCACCTTGGTATCATCATTACTTACAGCAACCTCAAGCTCTTGGGCTGAAGTGATCCTCTTGCCTTAGTTTTTCTATTTTTAGTAGAGACTGGGTCTTGCTCTTGCTCAGGCTGGTCTCAAACTTGTGACCGCAAGCAATCCACCCACCTCAGCCTCCCAGAGTGCCAGGATTACAGGTGTGAGCTACCACACTAGGCTTTTTTTTTTTTTTTTTTTTTTTCTTTTTTAAGACAGAGTCTCACTCTGTTGCCCTGGGTAGAGTTCCATGATATTATCAAAGTTCATATCAACCTCAAACTTGGGATCAAGCAATCCTCTTCCCTCCGTCTCTCAACTAGCTGGGACAACAGGTGTGTAACACCATGCCCAGCTAGTTTTTCTATTTTTAGTAGAGATGGGGCCTTGCTCTTGCTCAGGCTGGTCTACAACTCCTGAGCTCAAGTGATCCACTCACCTTGGCCTCCTAGAGTGCTAGGATTACAGGATTACAGGCATGAGCCACCATGAGCAGCATGGATATTGATTCTTTACCAGATACATGATTTGCAAATATTTCCTTTCACTCTGTGCATTTTCTTTTCATTCTCTTAATAGTGTTATTTGATGCACAAATTTTTCAATTTTAATGAAGTCTCAGTTATCATTTTTCTTGTACTCTTTTGCTTTTAGTCACTCAGCCAAGAAACCACTGTCCCTAAGATTTTCCTCAAAGTTTTCTCTTTACAGTTTTATACACTTAGCTCCTAAGTTTAGTTCTTTGATCCGTTGTGAGTTAATTTTGAGATCTGGTGTAAGGTAAGGACACAGATTTGCCCAACATAGTTATTTGTTATGTAGATGTCCAGGTTTCCCAGGCACCTGCTGAAGCACCACTTGTTGAATGAGAGCTGATGCTTCTCTAAGGTGCAGTGGGCACTGACACAGGGAGCATCGAGCCTTCACTTACTCATCTCTACATAGCAGTTCAGAGGAGGCTCACAGTGACAGACACAACAGAAACAAACATATGTGAATTCTTATAAAATCAACATCAAGTAACATTATAAATTTGAAAATGTTAAGTCTGGCGCAAGGCTAGAACATTATTAGGTGCACTGAAACATACTGACAAGGAGAGTTTACTGTTTAACTTGCTACAAATTTTGTTGGGTTACAATCTCTTAGGCATATTGCATGAGAGAATCATAGGGTGGAGACACATCACATAACCAGTCCCTTGTTTCCTGCTTTAGGTTCAAATTCTCCACTTTGAGTCAGAAAAGTAATTGCAAGATGTTCAACGTGAAGTTGGCATCTACAAAGTCAATGAGTAAGCGGTCAGTGTAAACCTCAGACAGCAAAGGAGGTTCTACTTTATCCCTGAAATGGCCTCACTATGCATTGCTGATAGGAGAGGGGGTTTCCTGCTGCACTCCTAAATTGCATTGTCTTTCTCTCTAACTACAGGTCCCACAAATCCTTGCAGCCAATAATCTCACCCAGTTAGGAGGACTAAGGTTTGGAAGTTTTGATGTTATTTGTATTGAGCTGTTGCCTGGGGCTTAGAAATGGTTATTTTGCTATAACAGTATTTCTTTGATGGAATTTCACATCCATGGACATTCTGCTTCCCTGCCTGGTTCCTAGAGGGGTTGGACTTCTTTTCATTACTTCACTAGGAGTGGTAGAAGATTTGAACTTTAAGTTCCTATTAATGTCTACTTCTAATAAAGAGGATCTTTAATAATGTCTTCTAATAAAGAGGATCTTTAATAATGTCTACTCCTCTAATAAAGAGGATCATAGCCTATAGGGGGAGGGGTGGTATCTTGGACCCCTTGCTGATATGATGACTACCCATGCCCACTGTCCTGTAATAAAGTCACTTGTACACATAATGTCAATTTCTGCATGCAGTATTATGGGAGGATGGGTTCCTGGACCCCATGTTTTAAGGGCCTAAGTGAGGAGTGAGGAATCTTTTCATGATGGAAGGATGCATTAATTTAGCTGTAATCCAATAAGGCTGCATTCAAGCAACTTCAATTAAATATGCTTAAAAATATACATTGCTTTGTACAAATCCACTATCTACTTACTAATTTCAAAAAATGAAAGCTATTTATTAATTTTTAAAGTTAACTGGACTTTTAATGACTTCATTGTGCTTGCCTGTGTTGGAAAGCACTTGAATATTTGGTTGTATCAAAAAAGGTCCTCAGTTTCCTTTGGTCTTTGAGGTTGGTATCCATCTTATGGGACGGTAAGGATGTCTTGATTTAGGTTAGGTAGGAGAGTGTAGATTTGCAGCAATAAGTGGTTGAAAAGCAAGAAAGCATTTTTCGGGCATGTTGCTAAAGGTGTGGGCAGTCTATTGCATTTTTCCATATTTCATTTGGATCTTTCTTAGCATCAGAAAATGAATTTAAAATGTCATTTACTGAGAGCTCAGTCAATTCCACCTGTAGTTCTTTAGGTGCCTTGGCGATATCAACTAGGTGAGGCTGAAATGCTAATTTGAGTGAGATGTCATGATTGTCAATGTCAGTGAACCTTTCCTTGTATTCTCCAGTTAGTTGGTCTATGACAGTTGCATATTCTTCAGATGGTTCACACATATCATCCTGCTCACCAATAACCTTTGTTAACTGCAGAAAATGTTCATCCAAAATTTCCTTTTGAAAAGAAAGTGTTTTGAAAAAAGATAGCTTTTTTTTTTTCAAACTGCTTGGACTTTTTGCCATGTATCACATTGAAACTTCATTTTACCTTGTAAAGAAATATTCAAGATATTCAAAATATTTTCCTTGCACTTTCTTCTAGTATTTTTATAGTTTCATGTCTTAAGTTTAAATCTTTAATCCAGTGAGAGTCTATCTTAGTTAAAGGGAAAGGTGTGGGTCCAGTTTCAGTCTTCTACAGGTCACCAGCCAGTTCCCCCAGCACCATTTGTTAAATAGGGAATCTTTTCCCCATTGAATGTTTTTAATTGGCTTGTCAAATATCAAATAACGGTAAGTAGCTGGGTTCATCTCTTGGTTCTTTATTCTGTTCCATATATCTACCTCTCTGTTTTTGTGCCAGTACCATGCTGTTTTGATCACTATTTATTTATAGTATAGTCTGAGGTCTGGTAGCATAATTCCTTCTGCTTTGTTTTTATTGCTGAGTAATGCCTTGGCTATTTGAGTTTTTTTCTGATTCCATATAAAACAATGTATTATTTTTTTGAGATCTTTAAAGTATGACAATGGAGCCTTAATAGGGATTGCATTAAAATTGTATAGTATAGACATTTTGACAATGTTGATTTTTCCCAGCCATGAGCATGGTATGTTTTTCCATTTGTTAACATCTTCAGCTATTTCTTTTCTTAGAGTTTCATAGTTCTCTTTATAGAGATCTTTCCCAAATATTTTATCTTCTTTGGTGCTACTGTAAATGGAATAGTGTCCTTGATTGTTTTTTCAGCTTGGCTATTATTGGTACATATAAAGGCTACAGATCTGCCTGGGTGAATATTTTTTGTGGAGGACACCCCCCCTCCCCCAGGCAATTGAAGCTGCATCAAAAATACACTACTGGGACCTGATGAAACTAAAAATTTTCTGCATAGCCAAGAACACAGTAAGTAGAGCAAGCAGACAGCCCTCAGAATGGGAGAAGATATTTGCAGGATATGTCTCTGACAAAGGTTTAATAACCAGAATCCACAGAGAACTCAAACATATAAGCAAGAAAAGAACAAGTGATCCCATCTTCTCGGGCTGGGCAAGGGACTTGAAGAGAAACTTCTCTGAAGAAGACAGGCGCATGGTCTACAGACACATGAAAAAATGCTCATCATCCTTAACCATCAGAGAAATGCAAATCAAAACTACTTTGAGATATCATCTAACTCCAGTAAGATTAGCCCATATCACAAAATCCCAAGACCAGCAATGTTGGCACAGATGTAGAGAAAAGGGAACACTTCTGCACTGCTGATGGGAATGCAAACTAATATGGTCCTTTTGGAAAGATGTTTGAAGAATACTTAGACATCTAAAAATAGGTCTGCCATTCGATCCTATAATTTCTCTACTAGGTATATATCCAGAAGACCAAAAATCGCACTATAACAAAGATATTTGTACCAGAATGTTTATTGCAGCCCAATTCATAATTGCTAAGTCATGGAAAAAACACAAGTGCCCATCGACTCATGAATGGATTAATAAATTGTGGTATATGTACACCATGGAATATTATGCAGCTGTAAAAAAAGATGGAGACTTTACCTCCTTCATGTTTACATGGATGGAGCTGGAAAATATTCTTCTTAGCAAAGTATCTAAAGAATGGAATAAAATGTACCCAATGTTCTCAGCCCTAATATGAAACTAATTTATAGCTTTCATATGAAGGCTACAACCCAATCTCAGTACAAGAATATGGGGAAGGGGCAAGGGAGGGGAAGGGAGGAGGATGTAGGGTGGAGGGAGGGTGATTGGTGGGTCCACACCTAGGGTGCATCTTGGAAAGGTGCAGGTGAAGTTTACTAAGTATAGAGTACAAAGGTTTGAACACAATAATTAAGAAAATGCCATGAAGGCTATGTTAACCAGTTCGGTGAAAATATTTCAGACTGTATATGGAACCAGCACATTGTATTAATATCTCATGATTGCATTATTGTACACAGCTATGATTTAATAACATAAATAAATAAATAAGAAAAGAAATATTCAGTCATTTTGATTTGACATAATAGAGCACAGAAATGTTGCATTCCTAAAGAAATCTCCTTCCAATGATTCACATTGTTAAATCTGTTATTAACAAAATTTAACTATATCTTTTTGCAGAGATAAAATAGGCTAAAAATTTTGGCTGCCCCTCCAATAACCAATACAGTTTAGAATGAGACAGCAAATCCACTCTGAAGACCTCATCCTTCAACTTTAGCATGTTACAAAACTGATGATAACATGTTGCATCTGTATGAATATAGTTCACAATACTTACAATTTGTTGCAAAATGTCACTTAAAATAGGAGCTTTAGCACAGAGATTTTCCTAATGCAAGATACAATGAAAAGAATGAGAGCATCTGGATCTGTTAATACTTTTTCTTATCTGTGCCGTAAACACTTCATTTTTTCCTGTCATGGAAGGTGCACCATCTGTACATACACTTACTAAATTTATCAAATTTACTCCAATTTTGTGACATTTATCTTGAAAGTTGATGAAAATATCTATTCTCAGTGTTCTGTTCACTAGAGAAGCCAAAGCAAGTAACTCTTTGTAGCAAAGCAAATCTTCTGTTATGACCCAAATAAAGTATAAAATCTGCACCAAGCCAGTAGTATCAGTTGATTAATTCAAAGTGATTGAATAATACATATTTTCCTTTGGAAATCTTGCACCAAAATATTCTGTCAAATTGAAGGCTAATTCAAACTGCTGATTGGTTATGATTCTCCTTAAAAGAGGCATTTGTTTGTGCTTTGAAACTTTTTGGCATCTAAGCATCCTACCCCCTTTGAAAATGCATTTTTTCACAATTTCTACATTACTGAATGGCTTCACCTCCCTACCCTCCTGAGTACATAAGCTACTTTTAAGTTTCTTCAGTGGCATTATTTCCAGGGTTTTTTTTGTTTGTTTGTTTGTTTGTTTTTTGAGAAAGAGTCTCACGTTGTAGAGTACCATGGTATCATAGCTCATAGCAACCTCAAACTCTTAGTTCAAGTGATTCTCTTGCCTCAGCTTACCAAGTAGCTGGAACTACAGATGCCCTCCACAATACCTGGCTATTTTTAGAGATGGGGGTCTTGCTCTTACTCAGGCTGGTCTCAAACCTGTGAGCTCAGGACAGTCTACCCACCTCGGCCTCCCAGAGTGCTAGGATTACAAGGATGAGCCACCGTGCCCAGCCTGATTTCCAGGTCTTATTGCTGCTTGAAAAAAAGTGTCTTTCCTTTAAGTCTTCATGTTTCAATTTCTCCAATACAAGCTTTTATGGCTATCCCTCTAATTGAAAATATTTGTGATCCTTATGAGTGTTATAGTGTTGATAAGCATTGAATTTCTTCAGTGTTGATACTGCAGTATCACAAAGCAAGCAAATCATCTTATCTTCAGCAGAAAGAAGGTAATATTGTGATTCCTGATCCTCATTTAAAAAATCAGTTTTCTTGCTTCAGTGCTCTCTTAATCTTCCTTGACATCATGGGCTGTTAGGAACACAGAATTAAAAACTACTGTCAAGTGTGCAACTCTTCACAAATTCCACTTCCCACAGAATCACAGTGCACTATTGTCAAAAGCTAATAACTGACTGACACACTCCACCCTTATCAACTCTCACCAACCAGCCTTGTGCAGTAGTGGTACCAGTCAGATGAGGGAAGTTAGACCTAAATTGTGAGGGTAGCAACTGTCAGTTTAACCCTTATGACTTACTAATGTTCTAATTGTGCCAGACAATCAGGGAGAATTATTTGGGTGAAACATATTTTATTCCTTGGTATTTTAAATGGGTCATATTAAAAATAAAATAAAAAGACAAAAGTATATTGATAAAAATAAATGGATTTCTTCTGTAAAATTTGGATTCAGTCATATGGCTGCACTTAAGGACCTAGAAGGCCACATGTAATCTTAAGGCTGCAGGTTCTCCAATCCCTGGCCTAAAGACAGTGCTCCCAGGGAGGTGGGGATGCCTAGTGGAACCACACATCTCCCTCAGTGTGTCTCTCAGCAAGCAAGTTATTAAAAAAATAAATAAATAAACATTCTGGTACAAAAATCACATGTCTCTCTTCTTTGTCTCTCTTCCTTGCACTTAAGGAAGAGAAAGTTTTCGCAGGTCTCTTTAAAGTTGGCTTTGTTGATACTTACGGCTGGATAATTTTTTGGTGCCTGTGAGTGTCAGTGGGATGATTTGTGTGTGGTAGGATGTTCATAGCAGCCCTTGCCTCTCAGGACTAGATACGAGTAGCATGTCCTCCTCACTCCAGTCAAGGCAATGAAAATCTTCTCCAGACATAGCTCATGTCCTCTTTTAGGCAAAATCACCTCTGGATGAGAACACTGGTTTGAGGGGTGAGAGATACTAGGGAGCTGAGCTTGGAGAAGGGAGAGATGAGGAAACAGGGACACAGCAGAGTGGGGCTGAGCAAGAGGTGGGGGGTAGTCCAGGGCTGGAGGGGCCTGGCCTGAGGGGTGTGGTTCTGGAGCCCAGAGCATCAGGAGGCCTGGAACATGTGAGGAATGGGGACAGTGGTAAACTTCATATTGCCAGAAAGTCACAGTTGTACCCACATACTCCAAGCCTAGGCATCTGCATCTCAGGGAAATTAGGCTAAAATTGGCCATTATGTGGGTAAACCCAGACCTTATGTGCCTTCCGATGTGATGAATATACTGGTCACAGCTCCTCCATAGATCCAATGTATTGGTACTTGCTTCTCCATTTTTGTAAACATCGCTGCCAAATTCTAAGTAGGTGTCTAGGAAACACAGCAGATAGAGAAGCAAAGTAAAAGACATCAGAAGAAATAATACGACAAATCCAATGTGAAGAACATTTGAAACAAATTTGGCCACATCACTGCAACAGATAATGCTATTCTAAAATACAATAGGGGGGTGGTTTGTTATAGATGGTAGGTAACTAAGGAAACATAACCAAAAGCAATGAGTGGAAGCAAGTTATAAAAAAAAATAAATAAACATTCTGGTACAAAAATCACATTATAACAAAGATATTTGTACCAGAATGTTTATTGCAGCCCAATTCGTAATTCGTAAGTCATGGAAAAAGCCCAAGTGCCCATCGATCCACAAATGGATTAATAAACTGTGGTATATGTACACCATGGAATATTATGCTGCCTTAAAGAAAGATGGAGACTTTACCTCTTTCATGTTTACATGCATGGAGCTGGAACATATTCTTCTTAGTAAAGTATCTCAAGAATGGAAGAAAAAGTATCCAATGTACTCAGCCCTACTATGAAACTAATTTATGGCTTTCATATGAAAGCTATAACCCAGTTATAACCTAAGAATATGGGGAG